>APFE030907895.1:4105-19405 GCA_000404065.3 Pinus taeda | reverse complement strand
GTTCGCTCCAAGGTGGTTCATGCATCCCAAAAGAGAAGGAGCTAATCCCTTGATAGGAGGAGCTATCCCTTTGAAGGAGGACCTAGTAACTTCCCACTAATGCACTATAAATTAAGGCATTGGGTTAGTTGCTGAAGAGGTTAGAAGATGAACATTTTTAAGGGTAAATGCTGATGGAATTAAGACTTCCTAGTTATGCTTGAGAGGAGAGATCACATACCTTTTGGCTTCATTGGGAAGTGAGTGAAACTTGTCAAAGTAGAGGAAACTTCTTGCTGGACCCTGGGAGGAGCTTGTACAACATTAAGGCACAGGTTGTAAAGTTCTTCTTTGATTTGTATTAATACAATCAGATTCATTTTTCTCAACAAATTGTCTTATGTGGTTTGTTTCATAAATTCCTTGATCATTATGATGGATATGCTTTATGACATTGGATTTTCAGGTGCTATTTAATTTGTTTGCTTGTTTGTGTTTGCAGACTTGCTACAAGGGAGCTCATTTGGATCAAAGGGGTGAGGCTTCCACAAACTTGCATTGGACCCAAGGTAGGCCTAAAACACTTGTTTGCCTTTGTTTTTAATTGCATATTTAGAGAAAGATAGTTTTTGATTGGCTTGCTTGTCACTAGATATCTTTAGATACTAGGAAGGTCGAGCTTGTCCACAAAATCGACTCATTCTGTGTGACACTTCTTCTCTAGCTTGTATTTGTTTTCATAGCTTCTGCAAGGGTTAAATCACTACCCTTTCCTTTGGCTATGGTTGCGAGGTCCTCTCCTTTGTAGGGGAGCCGGGAAATGCGGTGAATGAGGTCTTCCGTGATGGGGATAGGCTCCTCCAACCATATATACCCATAATGCACTAGGTAGGGCAGCTGCCTGATGACGAAAATGGTGATGGGTGCGTGGTGGAAATGTGGTATCCATATTAAGTGCAGCAATCCGACCTTTTCCACACTGCATAGCCATTTCTGTGGCTCTAACGCTGTCACCACCCCCTTATTGTTCTACTTCATGAGAATCCCAGTCTCTAAGTGAGGGAACTTCTCACAGTCAGCGAGGTCCCAATCTTCAAACTTCATGGTTGGCACAAACCTAGGTGCATGCCTTCAAACACTATGCCATCTAGGAGGAGCGGAGTTTAGAGTAAACTTTTGGTTCCATCTAGGTCCTTTGGCATTTTGGTCTTCCCTTTTCATGGGGGGACATGTGCAGGCAGTTTTGTTGGAGAGTGTATAGGTTGAATGTCATCCTCCATATCCTTATTGTCTTCTACTGTGATGGTCAGGGCTTGTAGATCTTCTTCTTCCTCATCTATGTTGATCATGACAATTTTCCCTTTTTCTTCCATGGATAGCTTTCTGCGTAGTGGGTTCCTCAGGGACACGTGTACAGGGGCCATTGCTTATTTATCTTTCTTGGGCCTCAGCATTCGTAGTGATTTTGGGATTTCTGCCACAAGCCCGATGCCTTTTAGAACATCCTCCACCATTGGGTCTGTGCGACCTTGCCGAAAGTTACCTCTTTGATTCCCAACCCATCCTTAGTGGATGTCATCATATCTAGGCTATATTTTTTCGCTCGTGAGCTTAGCGCCTCAATTATCACTCGGCTATCAATGCTTAGTGTTCTGCTCAAGTACTCAATTCTCAAATGACCAAGTGTTGTTTGTTGGCAAACCCTTTCTATTTTATCATGCCTTTTGAATTCGAATTCAACCATTCCCCCTAATTTTGGGCCATTAATGCTTTCTTGGTGGTAGATTTTCCCAAATATTGCCCATAAATCAAATCTTAAATGCCCACCACCCACTCCATTTGGCCTAAAATCGAACATCACATTGTGAATAGTGACTCCAACAGTCACTTTTTGGCCAATCCACGTGGTAGCAAAGCCCTCCATGTGCCGTTGTGGACCCTATGACATTCATCTTCTACGCGCATCCCCAATATCATGCAACTTTTTGCATAATAGTTTATAGTCCCGTGCTTCCTTTCAACTTCCTAGAGCACTAAGATTGTACTTCTTGTGACTAGTTAGGTGGTCGCACCACCCATGTGGGGTTCCATCCCATCCTCCACCATGGTTCATGGAGAATCCCCACCTTCCATAGTTGTGGTTGGCCTCGTACACTTTACTACTTACAATGCACTACCCTGGTTACTTCGTTTGGTGATATGCGGTCCTAGCCAAGGGAATAGGCTAACTAGTTCATGGTGATAGTTCTCCAACTTGTCAATATGATCATAAGCACCTTGCCTTACCATCCTCAGTTTTTCAACAAGAAATGCTTCATTTATTTCATCTTCCAACTTCTTGACCTCCGCATCCATCAAAGCACTTTTCTCCCTTAGCCATAGCTAGTCTTTTTCAAGTCCACAAAGTCTAATGTTGCCCTGTCAGATTTCTTCCTCAAGTCACGCCCCTGGCCTTTGCATTTTATGCACGATACCTCCTCGCACGCCTCTGGCCGAGTTGTCCTATCCTATTTCAAACTCTACATTTCCAGACACAAATTTTTCAATTGTGTGTGGATTTATTGGACTCCTAGGCCAAGATATTGTAGTGGGGTCTCGTGCAGTCTCATTGCAATCTCCAAAGTTTCAGCCTGGGTGGATAACTTCTGCTGCAACAGTGCCATCCTTAGATGCAGAGTTAGTGACGCTACAAACCATGTGCTGTGTTACCCATCTGTCAAGGTCAAGTTTGCTTCACGAATCATGCCCTTGAGTCTTTCATCCAGTTCCAAACTGGGGGTCTCGCCTGGAAGCATCATGATTTCCTTAAACCCGATAATTGATTGTGTCTCTGATTTTGGCCTGCTAAATTCCCTGTTTAGCGCAGCTTGGATATCCACAACCCCCATGTTTGGATTGTCATTGGAATGCTTAATGTACCATGTCAGTGCATGATCTTGTAACATGCTTACCATTTTTGCCTTCTTTATATCATCATCATGACTCATGATTCCTATACAACTTTTACCATGAACCAAAATTGGTTCGGATCTTCATTTCCTACTCTTTTGAACACCAACAATTTTATCGTGCTCATCATATTGAACTATGGTGATGGTGGAGGTGGTGTGTGCCGAGATGGGGTTGAAGATGGTGAGACTGGTGGTGGTGTAGATGGAAGTGGTATGGGTGGAATTCACTTCCTTATCAGATTGATCGCATTTCATGGTGAAACTTTCGCGAGCTCTTCCTCACTTTCTTGCTGAGGCAAAATTAAGGGGATATTCTCTATCTATGTGCAACCTTCATTTATATATATCCTTCCACTCTACGTAGCCCCAAACATCAATTTATTTGCATAACCTACTTTTCACACAATAGCATTTTAATCCAAGTGTTCAAAGATTTAATGTACTTACCTCACGGTCCTTTGAGGAAGCATCCTTCCACCTCACTATAGATGACTGAAGTATCTACTACAAACTCAATGATAAACCCTTCTATAATTTGATTGAGCCAATGGTCCACAACAGTGTGATCTTATCTTTCGATGCCTCTAGTCTATGCACCACTTCTGGAGTCCACACAATCGATTTGTCGAGCCTACACCTTCCCTGACTATCTACTAGTTTCGTGATCCACTCATGCAACTCAGAAGGGAAGGATGAAAATAAAATATCATGGATTTCTGTATATACGTAGCACTCTAATGACTATTCCTTCGATACTCACAGATTCTTATTTTCCTGCGCCACAAACTCAAGAATTTTTCTGTCCAACCACCCTTTAATTTTTTTCTTTGTCAGATTCTAGTGATGCGACATCAGACATCTCTTAAGAAGATCCTCGTCCTGACAATGAAACCATTTGTTGGCTTGTTGGGGCTTGACCCAGGTTTAGAGGTGATTTATCCAAACAAAGTCCGGTACTACTGGCCCTTTCCACAATAGTTCGTGGAGCTCAGACTAAGGTATCACCCGAAGTAGTATGGGAGGGTGCTAGTACCAGGTTTCTTCACCTTGGAGATGTCTGATGAGTTCAAGTGGTCCGTGGTTTGACCCTACACGCACGTCGCTACACATACTTACCCACTCCTCACAGCTTGAGATGCTACTGTTACGCAACCCTACTCGGGGCCCGAACATTGTTATTACCCAAGTCCTTACTAATATTCCACCATTAATTGATTGACTAAGGTTACTTGCATGTGTAAAGTATACTTAGCAATATAAATCATTCATACAAGTGCATGCAATAAATAAACAATATATTTGCAATTGATATCAAACATGTAATAACTCAAGAACAGATACACAGAATTTGGATAAAACTTCTTTTATTATTCTCTTCTCTCGTTACAGAATTGACTTTTCCCTGCGCACTCAGCTATAGGGGTCCGCGCACTCAGTTTTGGACAACTAGGCCTTTGCGCACTCAACTGCAGAGCCTTTCTCCTACTCTATGACCCAAGACACACTTAGACACTTGCTCTATGCTTCTACTTCTCTACTTCAATTTCTTTAACTCTCTTTTACATTTAGAGCCTTGCTCTATTTATACAATCCCATGGTCTGTGGACCATGGGTAGGCCGAAATTACATTACAAGCTAGGGTGGACAACCCTCTGACTCTAACATACTTTCGCACCTACAATTCATGGGGCTTTACAACATTATTCAGTCAAATCATGGGCTTTGAGCCCCAAAACATGCTTCAGGGGGGATTCCATTCCCAACAGTGAAGTCAACTAATGGTCTCTTCCCAAGAAAAGTAACCAGTAGTGAAGATAAATGGTGAATTCTTTCCATCTAACAAGCCATAGGGAGCTTAGTCTTAGAGCTCCAAGCAGTTGAAAGGAGGCGTGAGACTATAAACTACTCTGTCAGAGAGTTGTGTAATGAGAGGACTGTGTGCAAGAGTGAAGTGTCACAAGGTCCATGACAGTGCAAGGGTAGTTGCACTGCCACAAAGGTTAGCTGGAAAGTGACCATTATAGTCACTATTCACGATGTGATGCTTGGTTTGAGACCAAATGGAGCGGGTGGTAGGAATTTAAGGTAGGCTTTATGGGCTAGATTTGGGAAAATCTGCTGCCAAGGGAGCATTAATGGACCAAATTTGAGGGAAACAGTCGAATTCGAATTCAAAAGGAACTATAAATTGCAAAGGGATGCCCAGCAAAAAACACTTTGCCATTTGAGAATTGAGCTATTGCATGCCAAAAAATCTATTAACCCAAATATGTTTGATTTTTTGAAGTCAAAAGTGTTGTTTGATCACTTACGTGAGCCATTGAGAGATTTGTGGAATAGCAGTATGACAGCACCAAAGGAAGCCATGGATATTGGTGAGATGACTGGTGAAGAGGGCCCATACGCCATGACAATAGGAGATGCCCCTGGGAGTGCTGGGATAGTCCCAAAAATCCGTAAATCACCATGCATACCGAGACCCAAGAAAGAAAAGAAGCCCATGGTTCCCATGCGCATGTCCCCTAGAAACCCGCTACGAACTAAACTAACCATGGAAGAAAAGGGGAAAGCAATTAATATGGAAACCAATGAGGAGGAGGAAGACCTTGAGGAAATCCTGGTCGAAGAGGAGGAGGACGAGGAAATGGAGGAAGAAACCCACGGTGCGGACCCTCTAACCAGGTTGCATGTGTATGTTCCTCTGCGGAAAGGGAAAGGAAGGGTACCTAAGGACCTAGATGAGAGAAAGAGCTCTTTGCAGACTCCACTACTACTTGACGATATCATTTCTGAAGGAGCGCACTTGGGATGGGTACTGTGTCTAAATTTTGAAGACTGGGATCTTATGGACCACAAGAAATTCCCACACTTAGCAACTACGTGGCTAATGTGGTTGAAGAAAAACATAGTGGCAGGATTCATAGAGATAGAGCCACACAAGTGGTTGTGCGGAGTAGAAAAAGAAGGGTTATTAAACCTACTCTGGGTGCCTCCTTTCCACCACACCCCAGTAACTATTTTTGTCATCAAGAAGCTAATCTACCTGGTGCATGATGGGTGCTTGTGGCTAGAGGAGCCCATCCCCATCACAGACCACCTAATCCATAGAATTACTTGACTCCCTTGCAAGGGGCAGGACCTAGTAGATATCTCGGAGGGTAAAAGTAATGATATGGCCATTGCAGAGGCCATGAAGAAAAAATTCATGCTAGAGAGGAAGAAGAGAGGGTACATGATCTCCAATATCAACAATAATGTAATCAGAGTTTCGATCTAGATACTTGCTCGCAAGGTTATGCAGAAGTTTCGCGCAGATGAGGTGCCCACACCAATGATAGCACTTGCCACGTAGTGCATGGAGGGGGGTCCAATTTAACTAGTCAGAGTACTTGTACAAGGAGTTCCTGGAAAATTTCCACGAGGCACAGGAATAAGGGAAGACCTTCCACTATGCATGGTTTCTGCTATCCATAGTGCTGGTAGCTTGTGAATTGCCGAAGTATAGCCAGTTCTACGTGATTGTGAAGGATCTTCTGGAGGCAACGAAGTACTCTTCACTGTGGGCCACTAAAGATGCACAAAGAATTAGAGACAATAAAATATTCTCAGTGTTCACGGAGATGAACATCAGAATGAGGATTAACCACAAGCCATGGTTATCGCCCACTATCTATAATAGTCTACAGAGCTTCATGGAGTTCAAGGTGGACTTCCATCACATATATATACGAGCACGTAAGGACCTCGTGAAGAAATGGAATGAGCTCCCCTACCTAGCCACGAATGATGTTATATTCGTCTTGTTTGAGTCATGGTTGCCGCAGTGGTGCACTCTAGCCAGATCTGCGGTGGAATCTGAGAAGTTCATTGTGGAAAGGAAAAAGGAGGTGGAAAAACCATGGATGGTGTAGCTAGCAGAGAAAAGAAGGAATGAAGCAGCAGTGGCCAAGGCACAAGAGGCACGGGAGCCCATGAAGGTAGCAACAGAACAACAATAGGCAGCTAAGAAGGAGCATGAAGGCTAGAAGTTACCTTTGCCTAAACAGGAGCTTGAAACTAAGGAAGGTGGTGCAGACCCACAAACAATGTCTACACAGTTGAAGTGCCAACACATGAGAGAGCTGGTGGGGCCATGGAAGAAGTCAAAACCCTCCAATAATTCTTTGGACCTGATCACCATCACTGAGGTGGATCTGCATGACATAGGGGAAATAGTGCGTGATGTCACCACGAAGGCCCTCCAACAGTTCGTGGAGGCAAATAAGATGGTGATGGGGCCCTCCAAACATAGATGCAAGAGTTGTAGGTGTGCACTCGTCAGGCTAGTACTCTATCGACCAGCCTCATAGTAGGCACAACCGCAGCTGAGAAAATGTTGCGCGCCCACACAACCAACACTATAGTGCTACCAAAAGGGGCACTAGTTATAGAAAATGAGGCCGACAGGCCTCTAGTTATTGTGCTGAAGGGAGTTGGGATAAACATGTTTGCACTCCCTCGGGAGATGCTCTATGTGTTGCAACATGGAGTGACTACAGAGTTGCAGGCCAGGGAGAATCATGTGCTTCAGGTAATGGGGAACAATGAGTTAGCACGGAACAACTAAGCCAGCAACATGACAAGGTAGTGGTGCAGAACTGGTAGATTGTGCAGGTGGTTGAAGAAGCTTGCCAGATGGTACCTCAGTTGCTCATCCTAACAGAGGCACCAAGAGAAGCGCGCATCCGTAGGCTAGCAGCAGGGGTGTGTGAGGTGAAAGAAGAGATGGCTAAGGTTTAGCTGGAACCGAACCTTCAGATAGCAGGCCTATAGTTGAAGTTGCAGCCTTCAACTCCACCAGGGGTGAAGGAACAACATGCCAGTGCCATCACAATGGGAACAGAGGAGATCAACAGTGCAATGAATGACTCCACGAAACTTTTGGAAGAGTTGTTCAAGGTCCTCACCACTATGCAGGAGGACTCGAACATATAGCACTTAGAAACAGAAGCGTGTGAGCTATAGCAAGGATATGATGATATAAAAAGGATTGTGTAAATGGTGGCCCTTACATAGAGGCTCACACGGATGAAACAGGCAAAAGTACTCAAGGAGCAGGTAGACGTGGTGTGACATAAGGAAGCGGTTTTGAAGGTGCATGTACAACCTTGGATCGATGAGGCATTCGTCATTATAGCCTTAAACGAAGCCAAGCTTGCGTAGATGCAAGGAACATAGGAGTAGGTGTAGGGAAGCATTTCAGGTGCCATGGTCTCTGAACAATGTGTCCAGGAGGTATAGCAGGCAGTCGCTCAGTGTGCTGCTGATCTTGCAGTGGTTCGAGAAGAATTTGGAGGTCTCCGAGTGAAGATCTCTACACCAACAGAGTGACTCGAGGGTGAGTCACAATGTTTGTGTTGGGGGCCTGTTGGGCGCGCGATCCCTAAAGGGAAATTTTGGGGCTTAAAACCCATATTTCAACTAAATATGATATAAAGACTCCACGTTTTTTGGGCGTGGATCGCAAACTTGTAAATGAGTCATAGGGTTGTCCGCCCTCATTTTTGTAATGTAATGTCAGCGTTAGAGATATACCCATGGTCCATGGATGATGGGATTTTATAAATAGAGCGAGGCTCTAAGTTGTAAGGAAAAAGAAAAAAAGTAATAAATGGAGAATTGAGTCTTATCTAAGTGTAGAGTTGAGTCTTGGGTCGTAAAGTAGAAGAAGGCTTTGCAGCTAAGTGTGCAAAGGCCTAGTAGTTTACAACTAAGTGTGTGGACCCCTACAGCTGAGTGTGCAAGGAAAGTCGAGTTTGTAATCATTAGAGAAGTAATAAAGATAAGTTTCATATCATTTCTGTGTATCTTTGTCCTATTTCGTGCATGGAATATATTGGGTATAAATTGCAATTTTATTATATATATGGTGCCTGAACTTATATGATTGCGTTGATTAAGTGAATATAAGATAAAGTATCTATTTATGTGAATTTAACTAACAATTATAAGGAGATAAGTAAGATCTATGATGTAACTTAGGGAAACAACACAATCACTACCATAACAGTGCAAAATCACTTCATCCCCTGGTGAGGGCTGCACGAAGGTGAATATAACAAATCGTGAAGGCCTATTAAGTAAGGGTAGTGCATGAAGTGACCTATGCAAAGGTATTCATAGTTGGACTAAATCGATCCCTTAGACATCTCAAGGGTGCGAAAACCTGGTTCCAGCGACCCCCCATACTACTTCAGGTGAGACTTCAGTTTGCGCTCCACGGGTTGATGCTAAAAGGGTCAGTAGTGTAGGGATTTATTTAGCTAATTAAATTCGAACTTGGGTCAGGCGCCCTCAAGCCAACAATCTAGAACCAGAGCTGTGACACAGAACTATGGAGTGGGACATCCTAAAGGAAATATTTCTATTCACATTCAGTTTTGAGGATGGATTTGAATGTATTGATGAAGCATTATAGGAAATCATTGTTGCGATATTCAAGACCTTGGTAGAACCTATCTCATGGGTACAACTAGACTGGAGTATGTAGCTGCACGATGCTCTGGAGTGTTACAATGTTACCACAGAAGAAGGTGAGGGTGATCCTAGGAATATCAATATCTCTGATTCAGAGAGACAACAAAAAGTCATTGGACCTAAAGTAAAAGTTCCTGACATCTCAAAACCATTGAAAACTAAGGAACTGAACATTGGGTCAGATGCAATGCCAAATTTCACAAATATAGGTGATTACTGGGATAAGGACAAAGTTGACAAACTCACAGAGATATTATGAGAATATTGGGACTTGCTTCCAACAAATTTTTCTAATTTGAGGGGAATAATAGGTGATCTAGGTGTTATAAAGATCAATCTAAAGTCAGATGTGAAGTCGATAAAGTATCGCCCATACCGGTTGAATCCTAAGTACAAAGAAAAATCACACGAAGAACTGAATAAGATGCCTGTAGCAGGGATTATTGAGTCTACAGAAGAATCAGAATGTGTTAGTCCTATGGTGGTTCAGGAGAAGAAGACAAAGGGAAAAATCTAAATCCCTTCCCTACACCCTTCACAAATGAAGTCTTGGAAAACGTGGTTGGTTAAGAAGCCTACTCATTTATAGATTGGTTCTTAAGGTATCACCAGATCAAGATCATGCTAGAAGATCAAAGTAATACTAGTTTCACTACAAAATGGGGCTTTTTTCAATATACAGTTATGAAATTTTTACCTAAGAATGCCCCTGCAATCTTTTCTAATTGTGGTAGTCACAATATTTAAAGAATTCATTCATAAGTTTTTGGAGGTTTACTTTGATGATTGGATAGTGTTTGAATTATTGAAAAAACATGTTGAAAGTCTTCACCTAATGCTTGATACTTGTACGAAGTATCATATATCCTTTAACCTTAGGTAGTGCATCTTTTACATACCATATGGGATACTTTTGGGCCATGTTATTTTTAAGAAAGGGCTGATGGTAGACCCTACTAAAATTGTATTTTTTATGAATCTGGAGCCTCTAAGAAAGGTAAAATAGTTTCACTCAACATTGGGTCATATAGGATACTATAGAAAATTCATCAAGGCATATGTGTAGATAACTATACCCATGGAAAAATTATTGAAGAAGGATGTGATGTTTTGTTGGGATGATGATTGGCATAAAATATTACATGTGTTGAAGGAAAAAATAGTTACAACACTTATTTTAGTGTTGCCCAATTGGAAGAATGAATTACATGTACACATAGATGCATCTTACATAGCATTAGGAGTAGTGTTAAACCAACCAAGCACAGGAGATATCGACCATCTGATTGCATTTGCGAGCAGAAAGTTGTCCAGGGAAGAGAAGAATTATTCAATTATGGAGCACGAATGGTTGGAGATGGTATATGCACTCCAGAAGTTTAGGCATTATTTGTTGGGTGCACATTTCAAAAGGTACACAAATCATTCTGCTTTGAAGTACCTAGTTAACAAGCCTGAGTTGGGGGGGGGGATTTGTAGGTGGTTACTTCTATTTCAGGAGTATGACTTTGAAGTGGTTGTGAAGCCAGGGAGATTAAATGCTGGACCAGATTGAGAATGGTGAAGATCCTACAAGTCTTAATGAAGGATTGCCAGATGCACAACTCTTTGTTGTGTACAGTGCAGATGGAAACTTTGAAGATATAATCCAATTCATGTCTATGGGTACATCTCATGAAGGGTATATGTTGTAGCAGAAAAAAGAATTGGTGGTCAGGGTTACGAAATTTTCTATCATTGCAAGACACTTGTATAAAATGGGCTCAGATGAATTTCTGCATAGGTATTTCCCATATTATGAACGAAAAAGTATCCTTGCTGAAGCACATGGAGGAGTTGCTTGAGGACATTATTCGGTAAGAGAAATTGTGAGGAAGATCCTACGAGTTGGGCTATGGTGGCCTACTATGCACAAGGATTCTAAGGAATATTGGAGAGAAGCAGATGTCCGTTAGAGGACCGAGAAACCATCATGAAGGGATGAATTTCCACTGAACCCACAAGTTTCACTACAAACATTCAATAAATGAGAAATAGATTTTGTAGGCACTATTCAACCCCCAAGAAAGAAGATAGAAGGATGATTCATCATCATAACGACATAATACTTGACCAGGTGGGTTGAGGTGTAGCTTGTGAAGGATTGCAACGTGGTTACAACTACAATGTTTATTTTTGAATACATTTTGTCTAGGTTTTCCTGCCCTAAGATTTTGATGTTCGATAGGGGTTTGCATTTCTTGAACGAAACAATTGCTACTCTGCTTGACCAATTCCAAATATATCATCAGAAAAGCATGTTATATCATCCTTAAGCAAATGGCACAGTTGAAGCCTTTAATAAAATCATGGAGAATGCTTTGACGAAGATCTGTAATGAAAATAGGAACGATTGGGATGTGGAGATACCAACTATTCTTTGGGCGTATAGAACTACCTGTAAGAAGTTGACTGGACAAACACCATTTAGACTAGTTTATGGATAGGAGGCAGTGATGCCAATGGAGTACATCATGCCCAGTTTGAGGATTGCTACAGTCACAGAAATGGTTGATAGGGATATCATGGAAGAACACCTTGTTCATATACTTGAGTTGGAAGAAGGTCTCTTCTTGGTAGGTTTTCATCAGTAGGTGTAGAAGGCTAGAGAAAAGGTGTGGCATGATCACCACATTAAGTAGTGCACCTTTAAAAGTGGAGATTTAGTATTGTTGCAAGATATAAATTTTATGAAGTTTCCTAGAAAGTTTCATATGTATTAGCTGGGACCATACATCGTCAAGGAGATTACGGACGGAGGTGCAGTTCAGCTTGCGAAGCTAAATGGGGAGCTATTTCCAAGAACAATCAATGGGAGCCAGTTGAAGTTGTACAAGGGTGATCCCACCCTTGCATAATCACTATATGGATGTAGGATAGTATTAGTACTTTAGGTAGTTGCAAGGAAGTGTGGGACTATAAACTACACTACTAGAATAACAATTTGGTGAAGCAAAGGGGTTGTGTGACAATTAGAAGAAAGGTGCAACATGGAGCTGTGAGGAAGGAGCTACACTAGCACTGAGGGTCTCGTATAGCCTAGTCAAAAAGTAACTGTTGAAAACACCATAGATGATTAAATGGCTATTTTTCCATTAAAGGGAGTAGGGGTGGGGGGGGAGCATTTAAGGAGAATATCTTTGGAAATATGCTGCCCAAAGAGCACTAATGAAAGAGATCTAGAGGGAATGGATGGATTTGAATTCAAAATAGGAAATAAATACAACATCTCACTCCACATTAAAGAACTTTTCTTCCAGAGAAACTTCCTTTAGATTTTGTGCTAATATGATTATTGCATGTCTAGAGGGGATTGGAAAGAGATACGAGACAATTTTTCACAGCAAGGACTTGGGTGGGAGGTAGATTTACTAGAGTGGTAGAAGGAAATATTTTGGGAGAGAATGTCTACAACATAACTTGCACCTACCACAGCACATAGGTCGCCGAGGCCAAAACCCACTGCCTCTGTGGCAGGAGAGAAGATGGAAAACACAACAAGCATTAGTTCGACAATCACCATGAAAAAATCCAATGAAGGTTAGACAAAAGGGTCAGATGGATAGAAGCAGGTAACCGAAAGAACCCTTGGATTTGGATGAGGAAGAACTAAATATGGGGGTTGAAGATATTGATGCAGAAGAAGAAGTGTCAGTTACTCGGCTACCACCTTATGTAAACCCTAGGAAATCCATAGCCAAAGTGACTAAGGACCCAAACTCAGGAAATAAAATGTCTTCACACCATTGTTGTTGGAGGATGTACCTATGTAAGGTGATTTGTTGTCCCAGGTACCATTTCTGAAGATGGAAGATTGGGACCTGGGTGAATATGCAAAGTTCCCACAGTTGGAACCCAACAAATATTTGAAGAAGGTCTACTATGAGGAGTCAACTATCACAAGGCTTGAGTTGATGAAGTGGGTGGCCAAAATTGAGTGCGTGGGATTTTTCAACATGTTGTGGGTGCCACACTTTAGCCGAAACATCATTAATACTATATACGTGCGTCAATTACTGGTGTTGGTTCATGCAGGGTGTCTCTGGCTGGGAGGGCCCATTCCAATTGACGACATGTTGATCCACCAAATTATCTTGTTTCCTTATCAGAGTGCGAACCCTACAACTGATTTTTTGGGGAAATTGTAGGAGAAGAAGCTCATCGATCAGATGAAAATCAACTTCGGGTTGGTGAAGAAGTCACATGTCTACGTCGTTAGTTCCATATCAGATGGCACTATATAGTTTGTTGCACAAAGCTTGGTAGAATGATAATGAGGAAGTGTCATGCTAATGAAGTGTCGGCACTAGTAGTATCTCTAGCCGCATAGTGCAGAAAAGGGGTCCAATACAATTAGGCTAAGTATCTCTGTCACAGGTTCCCAGAGGATTTTCATGAAGCCCAAGAGGATGGCAAGGCATTCCACTACTATTGACTTGTTGGGGCTTGACCCAGGTTTGGAGTTAATTAGCCAAACAAATCCCTGTACTACTGGCCCTTTCGGCAAAGCTCGTAGAGCGCGGACTGAGGTCTCACCCGAAGCAATATGGGGGGATGTTGGAACCATGCTTTCGCACCCTTGAGATGTCTGAGGGGTTGATTTAGTCCAACTATGAATACCTTCACGCAGGTTACTTCACACACTTCCTTGACCTGCGAGGCCTCCAAGCCCTATTATATTCGCCTTCGCGCAGCCCTAACCAGGGGCTTAGGAGATGTCACGCTGCTAAAGCAGCGATCTACATTATTTCCCCAAGTCATCATGTGGATCCTACTTATCTTCTTATAAGAGTTAGTTATCTTCGCATAAATAGATACCTTATATTATATTCACTTATTTAGCACATTCATATAAGTTCGTGTAGTAAATAAACAGTAAACTTGCAATTCATACCCAATATACTTCAATGCATAAAACATGAAAAGATACACAGAAATATGCTAAAACTTCTCTTTATTAATGCTTCCAATCGTTACAGACTCAACCTGCCCTACGCACTTAGCTGCAGAGGTTCGTGGACTTAGATGTGGAATACTAGGCCTCTACACACATAGTTATAGAGCCTTCTCCTACTCTACGACCCAAAGACACGACTCTACACTTAGACTCAATGCTCCCTCATTTGATCCTCTATCTTCGATTCCTTAGATGTCTCTTTATACTTAGATCCTCACTCTATTTATACAATCCCATGGTCTGCAGACCATGGGTAGATCTCACAAACCAACACTACATTACAAAAGTAAGGGCAGACAACCCTATGACTCCTGTAGAGCATTGGAAAGGTATGTTTTAACGAATAACTTAGTGGTGTTTCAAGCAATAGTTGTAACCTTTTCTTTGCTATACAATAGGGAGAATGCAATGAGAATAAGTACGAATGACCCAATCACTAAAAGTTATCTTCTTTATGCAGGAAAAGACAAAAGTAAGAAGGCGCGGTGCAAAACAAGAGTTCCATGAGAAGATAACGGTTGTCCCTCTAAAACCAAATAAAGTCCAGACCAGGGCGAGTAAATCAAGGCGGATCAATCCGGGACGAGATGAAGGACTGTCAGTTCGGAAGGCTAGGCAGAGAAAAGAAAGGAGTTAACAGTTTAACAGATACCTCAGGATCTTTGATCCTGAGGGATCGTTACATTCAATTATTTTGTTGTTTAGTTAACTCCACCATTACTTGTATAAAAAGGGGCAGCATTGAAGACTTCGGGGACGCCTAGAGTATTTTGTATTTTTACTTTCTGTTTATAAGCTGCACAGTTGGTTAAACTCAGACTATCGAGTCTCTTTGAGACTTAGTTTTGCTGTACTATC
>APFE030907890.1:44075-54859 GCA_000404065.3 Pinus taeda | reverse complement strand
ATACATTTTCTTGTTGCAAAGGTTTTCCATATTTTCAAAAAATAAAAATTAAAAATTAAAAAATGTAAAGAGGGTATACCCTAAAAGAAAAATCAAAGGGTAAAAAGAATAAAATGGTTAAAACATGAGAAAAAATGAACCCCAAACAAAAATAGACCAGGAAAGTGTGCAAGTCCAAATGCCACTACTATTTCATTTGTTGTAATAAACCATTGTGTGCAACTTTTCATTTATGCCACAATTCATGAAGATTCAAACTTTTTAAACTTGGCTCCTTCATTTTTCAATTTCATGCTGTAGAATAGAGAATAAAATCTAACCAAACAGTGTAATCTTGGCAGATAAGTAGGTAGGTAGAGTAAATAAAAAGGAGCTCAACAGTGTAATATGAGCCCTTGGATGTAATAAGTGCAAACTTAGGTAGGCTTGCCATGTAAAGAAAAATAAGATTGATAAGGGTTTGCCAGTCTAAGTGCTCCCAAATAAAGAAGAAAAAATGTGAGGCTAAAGTACGTAGGGTAGGTAGATGGTGTTGCATAATGATACTTGTGATGGATCATGTCTCTAAATGTGTTAACTCTTACTTTTATCACAAGTGCAAGGCAAACATTATACTTAATGTAGTTCAAGCAAGACAAGGTCAAATAACTAACTTCCATTCACATTTTTCCCTAAAGATTTCACTAATTCCCCCTAAAGTATTAAGGTCTTTGAAAATTAAAGGGGCTCAGAGCATTTCTCTGACTTTTGGAGGAACTGGACCCTCGGCCCAATAATTTAAAAAGTGTAAGTACTTAGAATCATCCATAAACCATACATTTGATTTCATAAAGTTTTTTCCTAAGTAAAATCCTATTTTACGTAGGAACAATGCACACTATAGCCAAAAAAACCCCTTTTTTCCACTTTAAGCCTAAGTGTAAATGTATATCCGAAATGCTTTAAACTTAGCGCTTTTATTTCATTCTTCATATTAATTCCTAACTACTATTATATAAATCCCGAAAAAACATTCTCCTTCCCGTCTTATTTAATTATATACAAATCCCAAATCATTATATACCCCACCTCGATTAATTATAACCATAAACCTATTTAAAAGGGATTAATGGATTTATCAAAAATTTGTTAATAACCAAATCTCCCCGCCCCACAAATTGGAATTAATTAACCCTTAAGGTTAATTAAGAACCACCCATCGACCAATTACATTAATCCCGATATGATTAAAATATTGTTAAATAAATCGGGCCCACCACGGTTAAGGTCCAGTCGTACCCCGCTCCTCGTCCGTCGTTCGATTGTTCCCCCATCATCTGATGGTCATCGTTGATATCGCTACCCCCAGGTGACCGTGCTTTAACGCGCGATCACCAGGCAGTTTTCCTCCCGTACCTCCACCACGTGTCATGCATTCTATGTGATTGCTCGCCGTCCACCCGATACCGCTTAACCCCAAAAGTGGTCTGATTGCATACCGCTTACCCCCCTCCACAAACGACAAAACATCATGTCTCCACTTGTGTCATCCGCCTGATAAATCCAAAAAACGCCGCCAACCTCAATTTTGTTAAATATAACAAACAAGAGTCATTTTCACTGTTATACGCTGCGACCCATGCTCCCATGCAAAACCATGTCCAAGTCAAATGTTCGAGCTTTCAGACCACCACCTGGTTAACAAATTGCAGCGACGCAACCTAGAACTTGTTATCCTTCTGTCTTGCCACTGTTCACTTCCTTATTATAGGTATTTATCCAACACACTAAAACCCTGTAATTTTGATTTTGTACTGAAAAATTCTACAAGAAAATGCCAAATTCAGTTCTAGTCCAGTCTGTGTTTTCCATATAAAGTTCCCAACTTACTATCTTGCTTATTTTCCACAAAATACCTCCAATTCCATTTTTTAATCCACAATAACCAAAGATGGAAACCGCTATGGCCCTGAATGTTGCACCCATGAACGCTCCTGACAAAGACTTAGATTATCTACCTCTGGCCGATAAAGATTTTTAGATAAAAGACTTATATGGTGATTAAAACCATCTTCGGGTATTCTGCCAAGCCAGAGATAGTTATCTGAATATTTTTGGACTGTGGGAATTTAACCTTCCCATGTATTTCCTCCCCTTAGTCCATGTTTTCCCAAACATAATTCATCAATGTTGTGATAATTATGATCCTAACCATAGAGTTGTTATGTCCCCAAGCCAAATAGTCCTTTTTCCCATAACTGCTCAATCCATCAATGAAATGTTACAATTCCACTCCAGTCAGCCTCTCACTCCTATTTCCATGGGATATTTACTTGAAAAAGCATCTCAGTTGTCCCAATCAGAAGTAAACCGTATCGGTCAAACCTTCATGTTACCAAAGCACTAGCCCAAAGGTCCACCTCCTTATCTGCAGACTTTCTTCACTGAAATTGGAAGACTCATTGTTGATATGATATCCCTTATTATGGGATTTAACTCTAGTGAATATGTTGATGATATCACCATAGTCTTACTATCAATCTTTACTCGAGGACAGCCCCCTATTGTCAAATATGACTATGCCACCTATATTGCCAACAAAATCCATGACCAATTCCTGAATTTGGAAAGGGAAGAAGTTTTCAAAGACACCTCTTTCATATACCATCTTATGTTATATTATCAGTCAGATAACTTTCCTTTCCCTATCAAGAAACTTGACACCAAAGGAAATCCAAAGTCGGTTGTCTTTTGGAGTTCAATCTTTCATGATACCAGTGAGTCCCCTTACACTTATAGTGAGTTCATTGACTTACTTTTACATCCAGCAACCACTCTGTTGATAGAAGTTTCCCCTCCTAGGATTAATGGTGACATGAAGAAAATTCTCCAACACTCTAAGCAGTACAGGATAGGTGACTGGTACCTATAAAATTCACACAGAAATCAGGATGTATGGGTGTGAACTTTGCCCTTTTAAGTTACCCAAGTATGTTCCCATGAGATTATTTGCATTGGACTATTTCAGGTATATCATAAATGCAGACTTAGTTCATTTTTGCAGTGCCAAGAAGAAAGCTTAGCTAAGAATTAAGAATCAACTAGGCCCTTTTGTCATCAACACTAGAGATGCATGGAAAGAAGCTTAAAATTTTTTATAAGACCACCTTAAATTACGAAAGAGTTTTAGGTGCGTACCATATGACCCCAACAGTTTTATATGTGACAGAAGAACAAAGAACAGGTTATCCCCATATATTCACCATAGGATCCCAGAAATTGAGCAATTTGCAAACTTGGATGAATGGATAGAGGGGACCCTAGTAGAAGATGTTAGTGAGTAGGTCAATATGGAAAATGCTATGAGAGATCTTGAGAAAACTCTTGACCTAGATTCTATTGGGTAGGTACCATTCAAGCTGTCTCAAAAATCAACAATTAGTGAATCCACTGCTGGAACCCTCTCAACAGCCTCCACAGGAAGTCAATATACCAGTCACAGGAACATCCAAAGGCAAAGAAGTAGAGACCACAGAATAGCCTACAATGACATATCAGCCTAAAACTTCCAAAGAACAGGGTCAAGTGCCAAGTCCTCCAGCTCAAACCCATAGTCCAGTCTTGCAAACTCCTTTAAATGAGGAAATAAATAAAAAGAGAGACACGGAAACCACTACCCCCACCAGTGGACGTACAGGACAGCCTGGGACAAAAAGACAAAGACTGAACCCTCTGTCAGAAAAGGAAATAGTCTAATAGACTACACACAGCCAAAGAGAAGAAAGAGTAGTTAGCCAGCAAACTTTTACATTGGGAGGAACATCCATTAGCTCACAGAGGCAGGAGCTAGAAAGAAAACATAGTGCAAAAGTATCATCCCTTAGGCCACAAAGTAAAGAGGCCTTAGATATCAAAAAGACATTCACAAAAATAAAGGCTAGGAATGATCCAGTAAGACTTGAAATTTATAATCAGTATTTGAAAACGGCCCCCACAAACCAACAGAGATTGATGTCAGCCTATGACATTCAAGAGGGAAAGATGATAATGAGCTACTTCAAGCCAAAGGTACAACAACCTCAAATAGCAGCAGATTATACCAGGACAAATCTGGAAGTCTTGGCAAGGATATTAACCCTTTGGATCAGATTGAATTACACAAGCAAACTGGAGAAATGGTCTATTCAACCTTAACAAGTAAAGCATTGATGGCTCACAGGCTACAAAATTCTTTGGATAATACAACTGCCCAACTAAAATTAGAAAAAGCTGCCTCCCTGGCCAGGGATAACAGAATAAAATCATTAGAAGAAATCATCATTGGATTGGGACATGATCCCAAATATGTAAAAGGTGTAGAAGCACTAATCAAGAAGAAAGAAGAAGACATTGTTGCCTTGAGGAAGTAGCTAAAGCTGCTTCCTTCAAGGCATCCACAGACTGCTGAGGTTATAAAGCAGAAATCTTAAGAAGAGATGATGGATCTCGTCTTGAAACTCAATGAAAGATTAAATGACACAGAGCATGCATTAGAAAAATCACTGAAAGACAAGTAGGGAGAGTCAACCTCTCAAGCTCCTGATGTAATTCCCATAGTCTCAAAAGTAGTCCCTTCTACACTTGGAACAACATTAGCTCCAAACATCCCAGCAGCCACAGCAGAGGTGGTCACAGGTACAACAACAGCAGGAACAGGACAAGGCAGCAATGCCAATCTAAGCACAGAAGAGCTAATAAAGGCAATGGAAGACATGAGACTACAAGTTTCAAAATTAAAACACGTGAAAGAACAGTTGGCTAAGGTAGAAAGAAATCATGATCTCTCAAAAATAAATGTTGTAGAAAAAACAAGGGAGATCAAAGCATTAGAAAATAAAGTGAAAACATTAGAAAAAGATCTCACTTTTGACAAGCCTCTGGTAGAGATCAAGAAAATTCTTTGGGCCAACATCACTCAATCTATAAATGATGTTTGGCCATCCATCCAAGTGATCTTTGAACAGATTGATTTAGTGACAACAACACAGGGAGAAATTCAAAAGACAAAAGCTTTGTTAGGACAAATGCCAGATTAAGCCAACCGGCTTATACATTTTTTGAATAACAGGAATAAGGAACAACTGGAAGAACTTGGCATCTCAAACAGGACAGACACTATTTTGGAAATCAAAATGGTGCTAACCAAGAAAACTTTGATGTAGAATCTAGAAAGAAGATGTCAAGATATGCAGGTAGAGATTAATTCTTTTATGGAGAAGTTCACTATTTTGCAGAATAAAGGGCTGCCAAGTTCTTTGGTGAATAATGACATATTAATGAAGCACATTGATTATGTAGATAAATTGAATAAGTATGCTAGAAATCAAGCTAGTTCATCAACAAGTGCATCAGGAATAAAAGCACTCCCCACAGGCCGAGTTCTCTATGACAGCTTAGAGAACTTATTCTATGTTGAGCATGAGATAAAGCACTTTTTCCCAATCTAGCCTACCTTTTTTAGATATATAGAAACTAATGAGACCCTAAGGAAACTTCAGAAACACAGATTGCCAGAATCAAATGGTGGGAAGATATGTTGGAAATTTTGTAAATTTATCCTTGGTAAAATGTAAATTTTGGGCTATTTACTCTAGTAAGATGAATAAAGGAGATCAAAGATGAATAGAGGTCAAACAGGTCAAAGTGTATCAGAACAGGTAAAGAGTATCAGTCAAAACGGGGCAACCAACACCGAGTTACTAAAGAAGACAACAACAAGCCAAATCATAGGGCCTGCCTCCAGCACACCCAGCAAGAATAGGAATAGCACAACAGCGGTTTATTTTTCCCCTATCTTCGAGACTAGCTGTCTCTATTTTCTTATAATTTATTCTTAGTCACCCTAGAATATATCTCACTCTATTTTGAGATATTTTGTTGTAAAAATTTTGTATAAATACTCCCTCAATTGGAGTATTGAGGGTGGATTCTTAGACATTGTTGTAATATTGATTATTTTGGAATAAAGTGCTGATTGGACCAACTTTTGTATGGCTTGCTGGATGAAGAATTGAAGCAAAGGACTTTCCACAGATTTCTTGAATCAAACACCGTATCAATAATTCCTCTATACCTTGTGTTTTAAAGTTTTCCTTGTGTCTTATATCATCTATGTTTCATATCTGAATGATAAACGAAAAAGATTAATTCGGAATATGATTGATTGGACTCTGTTTTCAATCGTTATTATTCTCTATGTTTTCTTCTGAATTAGAATAAACAGTGAAATCTTAGTTGCTACTATTTTCTAGTTCTTACATTCTGATTATTTAGTAAAGAATGCTTAACTGCTCTTTATTAGTAATCATTCAAGTTCCCTCTTCAAATAGGCTGAAGGATTCTTAACTGCCCTTCACCCATTTTGAACCCATTCCATTTATCCTAAGTCTTTATTTGTTCCCTGTTTGACCATCTTGCCCTGTGAAGCCATCCTTTGTTAAGAGACCAAGTCCAGTTAAGCCATCTTCTTTGACTCCATTAGCCTAATGGCTTAAACTACTCAGTCTTACCCCTCTGCTATTGAATCTCACCACCCAAACTCAAACAAAACTCCTAAACTTCACAACTAGCCTAATATCTTTCAAAACAAAACTAAAACTTAAAGAGAGAGCCCTCTCTAGATACAGATTGGCTAGGTTTTGTATCTAAAAGTTGGTTTGTGGTTACCTCGGACCCCTTTCCTCTTCCCAAAAACTTCAAGGAAAATCTGAGTGATAACATGCATAACACACGATGTACCCATGGGCGCCTAGGAACCCCTCCTTTATTCGCTCATAAATGAAAACAAAATATTATAATTTATTAGTACCGTGCTGAATAATCAATCAATTAAAACCCCACTTTTAACACCCAAACATTACTTAGTGATTTTTCTAAAAATCATTATGAGACCCCATGGTGGGAAATCTTTTCATGTGCAGTCATGGGATGAACATTCTTCTCTTATGCTAGTTCCCCTTGCGAAGTTGTTGGAATTATGACACAGGTGTCGTCCTTGATGGCAACTCACTCAGATGATAGATCACAGTACACAAGTTAACAACACATAGTTACATATCAGACTTCACAGAATGAAGAAAGAGAGGTATATGCGGATTCACCATTGGCCAAGCTGCGTATACACGCAGGTTCACTGTATACAAGTCGTGTATACATACACACGCACTTCCACAAAAGGAAAAGCACGTATACCTTGGAAAACTAAGTTTTTGGTCCGAAGTATTTGGTCCATGGTATTTTGATCTATGGTATTGGTCCAAGGTATCGGGTCCGAGGTATTGACCCTGGGCATTTGGTCCAAGGTATTAGTCCTACGTGGTTTTGGTCCATGGTATTAAGAAAGGCCTAAAACTATAAAAGGAGGAGAATATCATTAGGTCAAGGTGTGGAAGTATCGAATATCTGATGAAGTGTGAGATCTAATATGCAGGTTATTGGCTTATGGTGTTGTGCTTGATCTGAACCAAGGATGAACCTTAGCGTTTGATGAAGGATAAGATCTAATGATGTATCAGGATCTTAAGGCTTGAAGTGAATTATCTTTATGTGGTTTGATCATGTATCTGAATAACTGGCACATGTTATAGTATGTAAATATGATGATCTGGGTATGACTGAAGTCTGGAATAGTTGTAATGTTTAAATAATCATTTACAGATCTGTACATAGGTTAACTTTAGAAAAGAAGCATATACATGCAGGTTTTGCATATCAAAACAGCGCATACATCATAAATTTTATTTGCAGATCTGTATGATGGTTAAGGAAAGTGCATATGCACGCAGGTTCGACACATGAAAGTAGCATATACCTTGCAAAATATATTTTAGTTGCTTCTGTTTTTTGTTGCAGTGTTCTGGGTTCTGGCTTGGGTTTTGGTTAGTGTATGCTGGTGACAGTCTTCTGAATGATCAAATTGATTGGTTGTCAAAGTGATTGATTGATTCGGCTGTGGTTGGTTCAAAAGAAGATTGGTTGATGTAGATATATTTGATGATTGAATGATTTTGTTGATGTATCCAGTCTGGAAATTTATGAAACGTGGTCCCTGGTAGAAAAGAAAAGGTTGTAGCCTTTTGTAGGTCGGCACCTACGTACTAGTAAACATATCAGCTAGTACAAGAGCTAGGGGGTTGTATCTCCCTTCTAGTAGAAGCTGGAGAACGAGAGAAGATTGTAGCCTTCTACAGGTAGAAGCCTGCGTACTGGTATAAGACTGCACCAGTACAAAAATTGTAAATAGAATTTTCTTATTATTAAAAAAAGACAGAGATGACAGCAGTAGGTGTTTTTTACCCACATTGGGTTTCCACCTTATATCTTGGTGTTCTTGTGTGTTGCTTATGTGTGATTCTTCTTTTACTGCATTGACTAATGAATTCCTGATATACTGATTAAAGTTCAATACATGATAATTTAGGTAAATCTAAAGATCTTTGCATATATGCTGGTTGCATTAAGTACAGTTGCGGATACACGCTAGTTCACTGAGTTAAAGTAGCATATACAAACTAGTTTCTGAAAATTAAATTATTGATCTGATAATACTGATTCAACCCCCCCCCCCTTCAGTGTTATGTCCAACAATTGGTATCAGAGCAGATCCTTCAGAAGAATCTCGATTGCTTGAAGGAAGATCCATCATCATGAGTAATCAAGAAAGCAGGGAATCCATCAAACTACCAATATTTGATGGGAGAAACTTTATTTATCGGAAGGTAAAAACAACAACCTATCTTCAATCCCTTGGAACAGATGTCTAGGAAATCGTGGAAGGCGGATATACATTTCCATCATAAATTCCTACAAATACGGTAGGTAAAAAGCAATATGAGACCAATGCCAAGGTTGTCAATACATTGTTGGGAAGTCTGTCACAATTAGAGTTTTTCAAAGTTATGCAACTCAAATCCGCCAAAGAAATATGGGACAAAATCATTCTAAGCTACGAAGGAGACTCTCAGGTAAAACGTGCTAAACTGCAAACTCTCATAATTCAATATGAAACTCTCAAGATGCACAATGATGAAAGTATTACTAGTTACTTCTTACGTATATATGAGATTGTTAATTGCATGAAGAATCTGCGTGAAGAGATAAAGGAAATTACCTTAGT
Organism: Pinus taeda; assembly: GCA_000404065.3. Taxonomy (NCBI): domain Eukaryota; kingdom Viridiplantae; phylum Streptophyta; class Pinopsida; order Pinales; family Pinaceae; genus Pinus; species Pinus taeda. The sequence continues at coordinate 45,726 of APFE030907890.1, read as the reverse complement.
TGAAAAAGTTTTAAGATCCTTGTCTGCTAAATTTGAATCAAAAGTGTGTGCCATAGAAGAAAAGCAGGATCTATAGACTATTACTATGACACAGCTGCATAGAATCTCAACTGCCTTTGAGATGATAAAACGAGGTCCATCAGATATGAGAGAAGCCACATTTAAAGCTTCAACAAAAGGAAAAGAACTCAATGAATCAAGACCTATTTCAGAAGAAGAAGAGGAAGTTAACTTTGTCAAGAAGTTTCAACGGGGTTCCGGAAGATTCAGAGGTAAACTACCTTTCAAATGTTTTGCCTGTGGTAGTCATTATGCTTCCAAATGTCCCCATAAAGATAAATATGATAAAGGGAAGGAATCTATAAAATGGAATAGAAAAAAAAGTGTAAGTAAAAAGAGCTACTATACTCATGAAGATAGCGATGGTTTATCAAATAGTGATGAAGATGAAAATAGCAATGACTATAGACTTCTGATGACTTATGAAGATGATGATTTTTTGGATGTTTTATATGTTGATGACCTCTATGAAGAAATCTATAAACTCAAAATTTGTTTAGAAGAAAAGAATATGATTATAGATACCCTGACATTCCAACTTGCTAAAAGACAAAAACACAATGAAAAACTAGAATGTGAAATTGTGGGTCTAAGAAAGGATCTTGAGAAAAAAAAAGCTCTCAATCTTAGATTTGCTAAAGGATTAGAAACCTTAAATGAAATTATCAAAGTGCAGCGTTCTCCTCTGCTAAACACAGGTATTGGATATACTGAAGAAGCATCTCAAGCACAGAAGCTGTCAACCTCCACTACAAGTTATCTTGATGCAACAAAGAGCAGTGAACAGGTTGACAATCGTCAGAAAAGGCATAAAGCAGACCACCAAGTAAATCAGGCTCAATTTACTTCAAGGATGAACAGAAGCCACAACCAACCTCAGGTAAATCATACTTGATTTGCTTCAAAGATTAATAGAAACTACAATCACCAGGTCAGTAGATTCGATAATCGTAGGAACTTCTTTAATGATCAATGTTTCTCATGTCATAATTTTGGACACAAAGCTGCTTAATGTGTTTCTTACAAAACCATCATGACTAGATAAGCATGAAATCAAAGGAATCTGATAGGGATCAAGAAAATTTCCTATAATAACTTTTCTCTTCTTGAAAATGAAATAGAATGCTCAATCTGTAACAACTTTGGCCATGAAGAATCTAAATGTAGAAGTAAATTTCGGCAAATATCTCAAAAGGAGTAAACTCCATTAAATCCCAAAATATGGAGAAAGAAGGAACCACAAACAGAAACATGTGGTATATCCTTGTATGCAGAAGGATAAGAAAACCAATGGTACATCGATAGTTGATGTTCAAAACACATGACAGGTGACACAGAAAAACTACACTCATATAATGCCTTAGAAAAGGAAAAGAGTGTCTCATTTGGAAACAACACTCCTGTTGTCAAAAAAGGTAAAGGATCTTTTTTCTTGAAAGAAGAAGTTAAAGTTGGGAATGTTATGTATGTTTATGGCTTAAAGCATAACCTGTTGAGTGTGAGTCAAGTGTTTGATCAAGGAAATGAAGTAGTGTTTCGATCAAATGGATGTGTTGTTCATGAGCTTGATATAGGAGAAACCGTGATTAAA
>APFE030907890.1:3446-35177 GCA_000404065.3 Pinus taeda | reverse complement strand
TAATATTCATGTTATTTATTTTAATTAATCAAACTGATCAAAAGCGGTTCCATATTAGACGTTGTGAGTGCAAAAACTCATTAATGGTGGAATTGAACATTGTACAAAGATTATTTACCATTTGTAGGAAATTGAACAACACATTTTCCTATTGGATATAGTTTCAGATATCGGTAGTAAAATAAATATCGTCAGTTATTCGATGACAGGAGGTATTATAGGAAAATATCTGATAATCGATGGGATAGTGAATTTTTTAAATATTCAACTAGTAAAGAACTATCAGTGTATATTCGATGGTAGTCGATATTTTAGAAAAAAACACAAAAAAATCATTTAACTTCCGACATTTTTTCCAATATTAACCATTCCTTCAAATTTCGTCGTCGGAATTTATGCCCAAATGTAGTAGCGAATTCAAACACTTTGTATGTTCACCATTCACCTTGCACACACAATCACCTCACACACTAAACTATCCTAAACATGGTACAAAGGGTACGCTATTTTTCAATATTTGTACATAGTTTATTTGGAGTTTATATTTTTGGCACACCCTAATGTTATGAAACCAGCTCACAAAAAGATAGAAAAGAAAGATCAACGCCTTAGAAATCAGCCTCATCGAGGAGGCAACCTCCTTTATATTACACAAATGAACAATTCTTGGATGATACAAATGACAAGACCTCATTTCTATATATAGGAGTCTAAGGGGTCATAATATAATTAGAGCCGACATAACAATAATAATGTAAGGGTGGAACAATATAAATAGTGGGATTCTATGGGGAACAATAATAACAAAATATGGACTACATGGGCACAACAATATAATAAGGGGGTTGCACTAATAACAACAAGGGGTTACACTAGTAGTATAGGGACCTAACATGCCCCTCTTCTTCAAAAAGTGTTTTCCTCAATGCTTGAGTAGTTCTGGATGCTTTGGTATAAAATTCTTGTCCTCCCATGTGGAATCTTCAACTGGTAAGTTCTTCCACTTGATGAGATACTTTGAAACTGATCGATTTCTTAGCTGTCGCACTCTTGTTTCTGTGACTGCTTCAGGTTCCAATATGATTTTTCCTTCCTCATCATGTTCCAAAAATATTGGTTGAACTGGGAGCTTGTCATCTATAACCTTCTTTAAGCATGAAACATGGAAAGCTGGGGGCACTCGGGAAGACATTGGAAGCTCCAATTTGTATGCCATAGTACCAATCTTTTGCAACACCTTGTAAGGACCATAGTACTTTGGTGATAATTTATTATCCTTCTTAGCTTGGTTGAGGGAAATTTGTTTGTATGGTTGTATTCATAAAAATACCCAATCTCCTACATCAAAACTTCTTTCATTGTGATGTTGATCTTCCTGTTGTTTCATTCGATTCTACACCAAAGTGGTGTTATCCTTTAAAAGTTGCAGAACTTGTTGTTGATGCTCGATGTGATGTCTCACTGCTTGAACCTTTTTTTCCTTGATATGTCCTTCTATCTTGAAAGTTTGAGGAGTGGTAATTCTTGCCAATGCATTACAAGATATGGTCAGATTCATTTCCTGATGCTCAATGTGATCTTTCACTTCTTGAACCTTTTTCTTCTTGATATGTCCTTCTATCTTGAGAGTTTGAGGAGTGGTAATTCTTGCCAATTCTTTACAAGATATCGTCGGATTCATTTATTTTTTTCTAGGGTTGGTTCATGGTGTAAATCCTCTTCTTTTGACATTTCTTGATCCGTTTCTTCCTTCTCTTCACAATTTATGTAAAATAATTTCTTCTCAGCACACTTATGACCTTTAGTGTATTTGTTATCACAACTGTAACAAAGCTCTTTTTCTCTTTTTTATTCCAATTGTTGTGGTATAAACCTTGTAGGTTGTTGAAGGCTAGGAGAAAAAACACTTCCATATGTATAGTTGTCAGTGGTAGGATTCCTTGTTTCCATAATTCCACTTTTAATTTTTCTTGTCAACCTGAATGCCTTCTCTAATGAATCAGGTTCCCAAAGACGAAACTCATGTTGAATGTTATCCTTTAAATTCCCTATGAAGACATCAATCATTTGCTTCTCTAGAATAGCATTTACCCTTATATTCAATTTTTGGAAGTCATCAATGTGCTCTGCCATTGAACCCTTTTGTTTGATATTAATCAATTGGCTAAAAAAGGTGTTTCACTTTGTATCCTAATAATGTGCTATCATTTCCTCCATGAAAATTGACCAGGTGACAAGTGGTTCATGAGAAAAAAATCCCTCTATACCATACAAATTGATTTGATTCTAAATATAAATATGCAATATGTACCTTTTGTAACAGTTGTACATCATGTAGATTGAAATATTGTTCCATCTATAGTATCCAATTTACTAGATCCTTTCCATCAAACTTCTTCATATCATCTTTTCTTGATTTTAGGAGCTCGATATTGAAACATATGTAACTCTATAATTTCGGATCTCCAAGGTCTGAAATTTCGACCTGCAGTAGCCCTCAAAGTCCTCTTTCCACTGCCATCAGTATGATCTAAATTAGATTCTCGAAGAAAGAGTTCTGCCCAATCTCTCAAGATGACCTTCTTATATATTTTTTAGTAGAAAAAACTTGTACAAAGTGCCACATGTTACTATTTCGACCCTCGGACGCGAAAACAATACACGCAAATTACAGTAAGTCCTCTTTCTATAGCTTCTTACGAAATTTTAATATGATGCAGAGAGAAAGTTATGACGATTTTCCCCAAGTCCCTGGTTTGGGATGTAATTCAGGAACTTGCAGAAACCGTGAATGTCTTGGACTGTATCTCCGACAATATAGTGAAACAAGATCTGAAATTTGGGCCCAAGATTCAACACGATTTCAGCTCAAATGGGTTTTAATTTCAAATTCTGAAACGTCGTGGAAAAAACATTATAGCTAAAATTCCACGATGCCCTATTTGAGATGGAATTCTAGAGCTTCCAAAACCCTAACTTTATCAGATCATATCTCCGTAAATATAGCGAGACAAGATCTGAAATTCAGATCAGAGCTTCAAAACGATTTCGTCTCAAATGGTTTTGTTTTTTAGCTTCTAAAACTTCATAGAAAAAAAAGTTATATCGAAAATTCCATGATAACCTATTTGGAGTAGTGAAACCCTAGAATTCAAAGCTCTGATACCAAATGTTATGAAACCAGCTCATAAAAAGGTAGAAAAGAAAGATCAACACCTTAGAAATAAGACTCGTCGAGGGGGCAACCTCCTTTACATTACACAAATGAACAATTTTTGGATGATACAAATGACAAGGCCTCCTTTCTATATATAGGATTCTAAGAGGTCATAATATAATGAGAGTCGACAAAACAATAATAATGTAAGGGCACAACAATAACAATAGTGGGCTTCTATGGGGCACAATAATAATAATATGGAGACTACATGGGCACAACTATATAATAATGGGATGGCACTAATAACAATAAGGGGTTACACTAGTAGTATAGGGACCTAACACCTAATCAAAGTAAAGTCTCTTTAAAAAACAACCATAACATGAACCAATTAAATTCGCCGCATGGGTCACAAAATAATTTATAGTTCAAGTTAAGACAACGGGAGTAGGAATCCCATAATCCATCATGGTTATTCTTCATTTGAAACATATAATTTTTCTTTTTATGGAAATTTCAAATCCTACACAATCCAATGAAAAAACCAGTAATGAGATGGAACTTGTGAAGGGGAAAGATGTTGGGCATGGAATCCCCCCAAGGCATGTTTTGGGGCTTAAAGCCCAAGTTTTGACCAAAACCTTTTGTGAAAGCTCCACGAATTGTGGGCGCAGAGCGTAGAATCATAATAGAGTCACAGGGTTGTCTACCCTAGTTTTTGTGATGTAATGTCGACCAAATAGACCTACCCATGGTCCGCAGACCATGGAATTATATAAATAGAGTGAGGCTCTAAGTGTATAAGATAACCAGTAGAGAGGAGAAGAGCAGGAGAAGTCTAAGTGATTAAGAAAAGGTGTAAAGTGTTCCTTTGGGTCGTAGGGTAGGGAAATGCTCTACAGCTGAGTGCACAGAGGCCTAGTAGTCCACAGCTGAGTGCATGGACCTCTGCAACTGAGTGCGTAGGGCGGGTGGAGTCTGTAACTGTTGAAAGAATCAATCAAGAAAAGTTTACCATATTTCTGTGCATCTTTTCCTGTTTTAATATATGATTGGGTATAATTTGCAAGTATACTATTTATTTGTTGCGCGAACTTATATGAATGTTTTGTACAACTAATTATAACATAAGACATCCAAGTACGCAAAGGTAATTAACTAGTATAGGAAGAAAAGTAAGATCTTGGGTAATAGCGTAGAGCGCTGCTCTAGCAATGCGGAAGCTCCACAACCCCTGGTTAGGGTTGCGCGAAGGCAGTGTATCAGGGCATGAGGAACAGGGAAGTGCGCGAAGTGACCTGTGTATAGGGACAAACAGTGGGACCAGTCGAACCTCTCAGACATCTCAAGGGTGCGGAAACCTGTCTCTAGCACCCTCTAATACTACTTCGGGTGAGACCTCAGTCTCTGCTCCACGGACTGTTGCCAAAAGGGCTAGTAGTATCGGCATTTACTTGGATAATTAACTCTGAACCTGGGTCAGTCCCCACCAAGCCAACAAATGGTTCTATTATCAGGACCAGGATCTGCATAGATATGTCTGATGTCGTATCACTGGAATCCGACAAAGAAAGGAATTGAGGATTGATTGGGTAGGAATATTCACGAGTTTGCAGCACAGGAAAACAAGAATCTGCAACTATAAAAGGAAGAGTTGTTAGACTGCTACTTATATACAGAGATCCACGAAATTTTCTTTGCATTCTTCCCAACTGAGTTGTACGAGTGAATCGGGAAGCTAGCAGATAGCGAAGGAAGGTACAAACTCGATAAACTTATTGTGTGAACTCCAGAATTGGTGTGCAAACTAGAAGCATGAGAAGATAAGCTCACATAAGCTGTTGATCACTGGCTCGATCAAATCATAGGAGGATTCATCATCGAATTTGTAGTAGATACTTTAGTTAGTTATAGCGAGGCAGAACGACGCTTCCTCAAAGGACTGCAAGGTAAGTACGTTAAATCTTTGAACACTTGGATTAAAATGCTACTGTGTGAAAAACGGGTTATGCGAATAAATTGATGTTTGGGGCTACGTGGAGTGGGAGGATCTACAGAAATGAAGGTACCACAGAACTAGAAACTAACCCCTTGATTTCACCTCTGCGAGGGGGTGAAGAAGAGCTCACGAAGGTCTCGCCAAGAAGTGCAATCAATATACTAAGACAGAGAATTCCACGCATACCACCCCCACCCACACCACCGCTAGTTTCCTCGTCTTCGCCCATACCACCTCTGCCACCACCAAGAAGCAGTATGGCAAGCATGATAAAGCAACCAGTGTTCAAGGGAGTAGGGAATGAAGATCCGAACTAGTTTTGGTTCATGATAAAAGCTGTATGGGAAGCACAGGGAGTCACAGATATAATATAAAGAAGGCAATGTTGGTCAGCGCTCTATAGGATCGTGCGTTGACCTGGTACATTAAGCATTCCAATGACAATATGAATGCGAGGATTGCGAATAAACAAGTTTCGCTAAATAAAGAATTCAATAAGCCTAAGTCAGAGGCACAGTCGATCATTGGATTCAAGGAAATCACAATGCTACCAGGCAAGACCCCGTGGGAGTTGGATCAAAGATTGAAGTGCACAATTCGTGAAGCGAACATGAAATTAACAGATGGGCAACACTGCGAATGGTTTGTGGCATCGTTAACACTACATCTATAGAACGTGATGTCCTAACAAAGGCTAAACACTTAGGCCGAGGCCTTGGAGGTCGCGATGAGATTGCATAAGACCCCAATACAAGATCCCAACCTCGGAGTTCAACATATTCATGCGAAGTTGAAAAACATGTGCCTTGAGATGCAGAGTTTGAAACAGGACAGGAAAACCGACCCAAAGATGCGCGATGAGGTATGGTGCATAAAATGCAAGGGCCAGGGGCACGACAAGGACCACTGCCTGGTGTTCAAGAATTACCTTGCGGGAGGAGGGCCAATGCCACTAAGACTGGAGTCACAAGCAGGACCAAGCGCGGCACCTACACTATGGTGCCCAATTTGTCAGATAGGAGGAAAGCATGCTACAGATAACTGCCATCTATTACAGAAGTCTACGCAAAATTCACAATAATTGTTCTGTAATTTCTATAGGTCAGTGGAACATGATGAGCGCACCTGTAGAAGTTATGAGCTGATGATGGATCGAGCTCCTACCTATAGAGTTCAGGCCGAAACACAGCCCCTCGATCAAATGCAAGAATGGCACGCACCGGATTTCAAGGGCGCAGACAAGGCCGAGGTGGAGGGGGACCAGGAAGAGGTCACAGATAGTTGATATGTTACAATTGTGGAGGGCCAGGGCATTAAGCCTGTGATTGTATGAATCCAACGCAACCATCATGCTTGTATTGTACGTTGTTTTATCATGAGATGAAGGATTATCCTACAGTGATAGCGAGGTTACCCGATAAAGGAGCACTCCGACCCCCCCCCCCCCCCCCCCCCCCCCCCCGGACTCAGAACCTGGAAAAGATGAGGTCTGAGCTGCGCAAGGAAGACCCTAATGTAAATATCGTGCTCCATAGTGGAATTACGATAGGGGATGACAAAGGCAAGCAGCCTAAAGAAAGTACCTGGGTTCGCAAGGCTCCACCAAAGGAACCAGAATTTGATTTGGAGCGTACAAAGGAGACCTTCATGGAAGCTAAGAGGAGCTTTGTTGATGCCTCCACTTTAGGAAGTAAAGATAGAATGGAGCTAGAAATGGACCCATCGATGCTCACTATGTTCTTGGAGACATGTATGAAGCTGTTGCACGACATCAAGGCTATAAAGGGGCTACAAGAACTCATAATTAGATGCGTTGGGACTGCGCCAAGAGAACCGCACGTAGTCCAGAAGCTCAGGAAGCACACGATGCGAACAAGAAGGGAGATGAGATTGACCGCACAGATTGGGGATTATGAGATGGACCAAGTGATTCTAAATCTAGGATCGAATGTGAATGTCCTACGAAAGCAAACATGGGAGTGCATGGGCGCGCCTGCGTTGCAATGGTCTCCTATCCAACTTTGAATGGTGAACCAGCAAAAGATCCTACCTATGGAGAGATTGCAGAGAATCATAGTAGATATCGAAGGAGCAAGCACGCTAGCAGATTTCGAAGCGATAGAGATTGTTGATGACAGTAATCCCTACCCTGTGCTATTGGGAATAGATTGGGCCACTGACATGAATGGAGTGATAAATATAAAGAAGCGCAAGATGATCTTTGAGAAAAATTCTCTGCGCATAGTGGTACCTTTAGAACCTGCAGAAGGATCACACTACACAGAGCCAGTGCGCGACTACGACAGTGACGAAGATCTTGACTGCATCTACAAGATAACCACATGGGAGCAAGACTAGGTAAATCTAACTGCGGATGGCCGAATCTCATGGGAGCGCGAAAGCTCCTGTACATCAAATTCAGATGAGGAGATAGAACGATGGCAGAACCGGTTACACGAGGTAACCATGCTCAACTGTAACATGATGACGAGGTCACTGTGCTACGTAGAAACAGAGGTAAGAGATTTGCCTACGTATGACGGGTTAAGCGAGTTGGATGACTTCCTAAACAAATTTGAAAGAGAAATGTTGGAACAATAGCGCTTCAACACTCTGAAATGGGTTCTCTGAGCTACACCCGCAAGATGATGGGGTATGCACCAAAGAAGTTTTGATGAAGTTTGGGAGTGGATGGTTGACTTTGCAATGGATTGGATGAAATGGATGATGATGATGAAAGAGTCTCACTGTTAGACTCTTCAGGTGTCTTCCTAGCTCTTTTCCTTTTAGGCAGAGGAAATTCTATTGGTTCAATACTAAGCTTTTCACTCTATAATCTTGTAAGAGGATGAGAAGGAATGTATTGCGAAGTCACACTTCCTTGGGATAATTCAGACTTTTCTTGAGATATTGAAAAGCCTTGGAGTTTGTGAATTAAAGACTGAACTTTGGGGGGTTCAAGAGTGGATTTTTCTGATATGTTCAAATCTTCAGCAATGGTTGTTGTCTTTTCAACTTCTTGCTTGAAAATTGGAGATTTAGAATGTGAGGGAGAAGTTGAAGGAGATGGTGAGGGAGATTTACTCTCAAAATGGGCTATGGATTTGGATTTACTCACCATTCATAGTTCATGCCCTCCTTCTAGTGCCAAAAACATTGATGCCTCTAAAATCGTTGCATCAACATCGGGGAAAACCACCCGGTCCGGACCTTAGTGCAGCTCATTTTCCGTTTGGTGTGGTGGCTCTCACTGGATGTAATGGGACCAGTTTCCGAATGATATATGAGTTGATGGGTGATTGTTTTGTAATGTATAAAGAAAGTGGTAAGTGTTTTACTATACAATGCAAAAATATACAAAGATAACTAATCTATCCCGGGTATTCTTTTAACAACACGATTTTTTATTGTTTCTATTAAACAAATAATCATAAAGATAAATTATTCATAAAATAAAAATATGCATTCATATGATAATTACTTTGTTTAAGTAGTTAAACAAAGTAATAATAAAAAACATTATCGCATTGATCATAATATATATCACTGACATATATATCCAAATGATAACAATTCTAAAACATTCAGAAATGGCAAGCTAAATAATTGCTTGAAAAACATATATATATATATATATAATAGAAATGTTGAAAAATGTTCATTCACATAGAGAAATAAGACAAAAACAGTGATAATAGTATCAAATGCATTTGAATTCTCCAAATGTAAATAACATTCAAATTCTGCTTTCCTATTTTGGAACACCTTCAAAAGATGCAATAGTGCAAATCTTATAAAAGCCTCTTTGACAAAAATGCATAACTTTGGTCCAGTTTTGATAAAAAAATATTGGAAGTATAGTAGTGCAACTCCCAAGTCAAGTCTTAATACAAATTGCGGACCCTTTCTAAATACATGAAAGGGTCTTTAAATACTAAAAATAACAACAAACTATAAATAAAAATCGCTATGTGCTGGTTTAACTATAGACATATAAATCTGGGATTTATCATGAAAATAACAGTGTTGTGGTGGTTGAAATGAATTCATTGTATTGGCTTCTTTTAATGTTATTACAACTGACAAATTGTGAGCATAGGCTAGATTTCTAGAGGTTGACTCATCCTGGAGTGTAGCTGTGTTGTATAGGTGGCATCTGAGAGTTCGGAGATCATGCAGTTGATTGCATCTGAAAGACATTTCATGGCCATCTGCTGGCTATGTGGCTTGACAAGGAAAAACCAGAACGATTCCCATGTAAAGCTTTGGATTCCTCCAATCTGCTTTTCCCTGTGCCCCAACTCCTATTTCCATTGTTGTTCTAACGACTTCGCTTCTGGGAGTTTTCCTAGAGAGCAATCAATGATCAAATTAGACATATGCAAACTACTATTTATTAATTCGATCAAACTATTTGTTGTAGCTTTGCATCTAGATGTTGCTCTTTTAGCTTTCATTAACTGGGACTCCCATTCGGAAACAGGATTTCCTTATGGGATTCTTGTATTCTTGGCAGATTGGCAGCCATTCCTTCTTTGGAATCTTGCCAGGACAGAAAATTGGTTAACCTTTCATCTGCCTTATCTTATTCAAGTCTGGCATCTACTGCCTTTTCAATCATTGATGTAGAGATACCGCATAAGGGGTTGGCTAATGATATATTGTGGCAAAGAATATCCAACTGTTAGGACAAGGCTTTGGTTATTTCCAAAGCTTTTGTTTTGAATTCGCTTACCTGTGGATAACCTTTATACCTTTCTATATGTTCTTTCATTTGTGTGATTTGTTCCTCCTTTGCCTTCTTTTCTTGCTCTCTTAACATTTGAAGCTTGCTCAATTCTTGAGACAACGCCTGTTGTTTATGAAGAGTCTGCTCATTAATCCTCTGCTTTTCCAATTTCAACTGCTCTTTTAATTTTTCATCTTGTTGCCTCTACTCTATTAACTGTTGTTCAAGCTAATTTATCTTTCGTTGTTGCTCTGTCGCTTGCACCTCAAGTTGGGTAATCATCTAATCCTTTTCCCTCATCAGATGGATAACCTCTGTGGCTTTATCCATTTTTGCCACTGTGTAGGCTCCTGCGAACTGAGATAGCTTTGTTAAATCCTCGAAGTGATCGAATTCTGCTTTCCATACCACGTTCATCATCTCTGCCTGAGGAGTTGAAAGAGGACTTTGATCAATTTTCCTCTTCTGCCTCTGTCTTTTAACTACAGCCCTATGCTTCGGACTGTAGAAAAAATCAAGAGGTGGTATTTATTCAGTTTGTAGTACAAACTCCTCAGTGGGATTCTCGGGAATAATCTCTATGTCCTGCTAAATTCTGGGTAGGCCGCTTGTTCCTTCAATCAAAACTATGATAACTTCCAGCTTTTGCACTGTAGGCATTTCTGGTGTAGTGAGCTCTTGGGATTTATTCGGGTTATTGATGATTGAGTTGAATTGCTCCCATTCCTTGATTAAATTAGGATCAATATGAATATTTGTATCAAGTGGTTCACTAGTTCCTTCCTGTGTCTGCTCCCTTTCTGGGGTCCCTTCCTTCTCAGGAGTCTTTTCACTAATTTTATCTTCAAAATAGCCTTGTGGTTGCACCACAGAGGTAGTATTTAACAAGTCCAGAGGTAGCGTTTCCAATCTCTGTGTCCTGAACTTGTAAAATTCCTCTAGTCCCTCCGCTCCCAATTTGATTTTTTCCAGCTGTTTCACCTGAGAAAATACCTCGGCTAAAGTAAACAAATCATCATAAATATCCTTATCATGATCAAACTTGGTGATTTTGGCCTGATAAGTGACATTGTAGGCAACTGATTTGGGATCATACTGCCTTTTTGGGATGATTGCTAACTTTAACATTTTTATTTTCTCGGCTTCCTTCTCTGCATATTTGAAATCATGCAACGTGAAAGCACCACATAGAAGGGGGAATGAAGGCCACATATGATTTTTAGACTCCTTTAGGTTCCTTGATGTCCCTTCTAATGTTATATGATATGCCAATTCTCTGGCAAGTAACTTATCCAGGATATATAAGGGGAGGACATGAGGGTTAGCAGTGCTGCCGAAAAGTCTAATGTAGGTGAACTTTTCTTCACCAAACCAACTACCAATTGTAGTTAGGTCGACAGAGGCTTCCTCGGACAACCTAGGAGCTGTTTTATTGAATATGGCATAATACACAGGGAGGATGAAACCTTGACCGATTCTATACAAATGATTTTTGTAATGGGCTTTCCACAGTTCCTTATGACAGATATGAATGGAGTTCGGGTCCTATGGAGTCCATTTCCATCCTAGAATGGGATATTCAGAATTGAAACAGATAGTGTCCATAATGTAATCACTCATGTAAAACGAGGGTATTACCCAGGTAGTCACAAACCTGTTTTTCCTATAGTCAAGTATTTGGTTGGCCATTTTATCAGACAAAATGATCACCCAATCCTTATAGGAATTAATTGCAGCCTCCATTAATGGTACCATCTCTATATAAAATTTATCAAAATCATGGACTCCAAAGAGTCTGCACATCATTGCACCAGCATAACAATAAGGAGATGCCAACGAATCTATGGAGTACATACCCGATGATTCGTGCTTGTGTTTGGTTGGAAAATGCCTCCATTGTCTGATAGGGTCAGATTCGATGGCGTTTTCTTTAGCGAAAGCCTCCAAAAATGCTTTGTTATATCTCTTCTCCAGTTTGGGAAAATGGTACATTGCTTTGATATCTTCATCTAGGAACGACCCGAACATGCTTCCATCAGTCGTAAAGAAAGTTATGTCTGTGATATTGATGCTTTCAATAACCCATCTGACCACGTCATTATAGGGTAAAACTTTGGCGCGGGCTGCTATTCTATGAAGATAGGAGCAGGCCAAATCTTTAAGAGTATTCTCTAACTTGTCCGTGGCATCTGTTGTTGCTTCTTCTTCGATTTCTTCCAGATCCTCAGCTTCCAGTAAATTGTAGATACTCTCCCATGAAGCTTGGCCTAGACCGAGGCAGGTAGTATCCGATATCAGGACTTTCTTCACTGGTTCTACTTTAGCTATGATGGGGGCCTTTAGTTTCTTTGATTTCTTTGTCATTTTAGCTGGACTCATCAACTCAGACTTGCTTTGCAAAGGAAACAAAATAACATAACAGAGGAAAAACCCATTCAAAGCCAACCCATAATACAAAACTTAATGGTAATTCAAGTGTGATAAGTAATACTAAATGAGATATTACCACAGATGAAATCCTTGAAGGATTCAACCTTAACTGTTGTATTAATGACTATCGTAACTACCAATCGTGGCAATTAAATGTAATAATGATATGTCACATTGCACATATTACTAACAATATCTTAAAGTGGATCCCTTGGCATTCTCGATTAGCAATTAGCGAAAATCGCATATCGCATATTGGGAGGTTGAAAAGTCAAGCTTAAGTTGTTACCATAGGTAGCTCCGATTGCGATAAAGATGAGAGGTATCATGAGGAGGCGGGATAATCAACAAATCGTTTGTTTTTCATTTATTATTGATTTAAGGGTTAAACCCGCAATCATACGTTTAACAACCTTTTATCGAAAAGCACACTTTTCCTTTATGTAATCACATTTGTGAGTTCCAAAGGAGCTTTTGTTATGTGTTTCATGGTATGTGTGATGGCCAATTGCGATTGCATTATCACATCGGTACGTTGGCATAGACCTTTGGAATGCTTCATTGTTCAACTTGCGATTTGCGATTTCCAATAGCATTATCGCATCGGAGATTTGCCAATGAGAGCCTTTTAAGCATATCCTTTAAATAAAGGATGTGACATAGTATTTTAAATTTGTTTTGCAAAAAGGTATTGGATAATATTTATATCGGATCGGACCTTTTCATAAGGACCAGCATGTGTTATGTGATTAAATCGAAGCTTGCGATTATTATTGAATTATTGATTTTAACTAAAAAGGGGCCCCATTTCATGTTAAAGTTTTGGATAAAAATTTTGAAATGGGGAGGGTTGTTGTATAGCATAACAGACCCACAAACCACGTCAACACAGTTGAAGTGCCAACACCCAACCGAGCAAGTTGGGTCGTGCAAGAAGGTCAAGCTTTCGACATTGTCTATTGACCTAATCACCCTAACCTAGGGTGATCTGCATGACGTCAATGAGACAACGCACTGAAAGAACAGGTGGACGCAGCATGACATAAGGAAGTAGTCCTGAAGGTGCATGTTCAGCCTTGGATTGACGAGGCCTTCACCATCACAATAGAAATTGAAGGCAAGCTCGCACACATGTAGGGGATACAAGCATAGATGTAGAGAACCACTTCTGACATTGCGGTCTCGGAACAACGCATGCAACAGATCCAGTAGGCAGTAGCTCAGTGCACTGCCGACCTTGTAGTAGTTCAAGCAAAGTTGGAAGGACTCCGCGTGAAGATCTCCGTGCCGACAGAGTGACTCGAGGGCGAGTCATGATGTTTTTGTTGGGGGCCTATTGGGTATGGAATCCCCCCAAGGCATGTTTTGGGGCTTAAAGCCCAATTTTTGACCAAATCCTTTTGTAAAAGCTCTGCAAAATGCAGGCACGGAGCGCAAAATCATAATAGAGTCACAAGGTTATCCACCCTAGTATTTGTAATGTAATGTCGACCGAATAGACATACCCATGGTCCATAGACCATGGGATTGTATAAATAGAGTGAGGCTCTAAGTGTATAAGAGAACCAATAGACAAGAGAAGAGCAGGAGAAGTCTAAGTAATTAAGAAAAAGTGTAAAGTGTGTCTTTGGGTTGCAGGGTAGGGAAAGGATCTGCAGATGAGTGCACAAAGGCCTAGTAGTCTACAACTGAGTGCGTAGGACAGGTCCAGTCTGTAACCATTGGAAGAATCAATAAAGAAAAGTTTACCATATTTCTATGTATCTTTTCCTATTTTAATATATGATTGGGTATACTTTGCAAGTATACTGTTTTTTTGCTGCGTGAACTTATATGAATGTTTTGTACAACTAATTATAACATAAGACATCCAAGTACACGAAGGTAATTAAATGGTATAGGAAGAAAAGTAAGATCTTGGGTAATAACACAAAGCGTGGCTCTAGCAGCGTGGAAGCTCCACAACCCCTGGTTAGGGCTGCGCGAAAGCAGTGTATCAGGGCGTCAGGAACAAGGAAGTGCACGAAGTGACCTGCATGTAGGGATAAATAGTGGGACCAATTGAACCTCTCATAAATCTCAAAGGTGTGGAAACCTGGTTCTAGCACCCTCCATACTACTTCGGGTGAGACCTCAGTCTGCGCTCCGCGGACTGTTGCCGAAAGTGCCAGTAGTATAGGGATTTGTTTGGCTAATTAACACCAAACCTGGGTCAAGCCCCACCAAGCCAACAAAAGAGCTAGATGGAAGATTATCATGAGCCTCCTTGTTGTCTCCCAAAACTTGGAAGGGTCTCTAGGCCCAAAGTTGACAATAATAAGTTGATATTTTCTCATTCCCCCTCGACATAGGTTGCTTAGTGGCCTTTATTTTAAGGAAAATTTCACTTTGGGTGGTGGGTGTAGGAGCACCTACACTTGGAGGATATTTCGATTAGGTCGTTGGTAGTGTCACTTGTATTTTGGGATATGGCCCTAATATCTTATCATTATAACCCTCTTACACTCCTTGGTTGGATTTTGTCTACTAGAAACGTCACCAATAATTTCATGATGTGGCCCTAGTACCCTTCTACAAAACCTTCACAAGGTCGAATTATTGATTGAGTAGATGGATGCTAGGTCTTTTAGGAATTTTTATCATTCAAAAAACCTCACAAACATTTTTATTGATGATTCCATGCATTAAAAGAGTTAAAGGGAAACTTAACCATTAATTGTTTTCTTTGTCTTATGTACATGATACATTTTATTTGCTAAAATCCCCCCCTCACCGTATTTGTCACACACCTTCTAGAGAAACATAGGGGACCCCAAGATTTTTTACCACTCTAGGTGCCTACAAGACCTCTCACCTTTTCTAGGAGGTGTTCCTAATCTCTCATCACATTTTCATAGGAGACAACATCCAACTACCTTGTTTGGCACATCATTTATTGGTGCTACTTCGATAGGCTTTGGTTCCTCTCAAGGTACCCCTAGGAACAACCCTTAGGGTAACACCAACACTACCCTGCAGGGTACTCCTACCAACACCCCACTGCAAGGTCATCCCACTATGGTGAATACCAATAAAATACCATTGTAGCTTCATTACATCTCCCAAATCCTATGAAACTTACAAATGACCCCATTGCACATAATCAATAATGACCCATATGGTAACAAGGTTACCATCAGATATCCCTAAATTAAAAGTAAATAAGGGGGATACATTACCAAACATATTATGACCTTTCACCTATGGTGTTCCTCAAAAATCATCATCGAGGACTCAATTCAACTAATATTTTGCAATGCACCATCATAGGCTCATAAGGAACCTTTAATTCTTTAGAAAATTCTTTCTTCACCTTATTCCACCTCCCAGTTCACCATCATATAGGGCTAGAATTATTAACCCACTTTTGATAGACTACCTCCACCCATATTTCATATCATGTTCATGAATGGTGAAAGTGTCATAGTATTTGCAAAGTCGACATAATAGAGCCTCTCCTTCTAGATTTATTCTTGAAATCACTTTTGCCTCTAATTGCAAAATATGTTGCCACTAACATGCCACAAATAGAAGAAGAGGCCATCAGAAAAGCTCAACAATTTGAGATTATTTACACACAATGAGGGTACCTCTACTATCTTATCCTAGATGCTCCTCATTTGCAATCATTTATTCAGGATAAACTCGGAGCATCAAATGATGTCGATGGGTTTATCGGGCCCACGACACAAAATCAACCATGGAATTTTCTCCTATACCCTAGAAATATGTATGGTACACAACCACATCTCCAATCATTCACAGGAACATCTGTAGCACAAATATTGTCAAATGTTGGATATTATCCTAACCAACCTGCACCTCCTCAAAACCCTCCCGTACAAGGTAATCAATACTAAATAATCACTTTAGAATGAGTTTCAACCTCTTAACCTAAATACACAAACCATAATCCAGGGAATCCTTATTTTCCTTTCCTAGCGCTACATCAAAATAACTCCAACATTAGAAAATTGTGGAGTTAATTTTGTTAAACCTTCATCCCCTGAGAAACCATAGTAATTGGAATAACTCAACACTACAAACCCACCTAATTCAAATAAAAATAAAGGGAAGAATAATTAAAAATGAGATCAAGTAAAACGGGGAAAGCAACAACACAACAACCCAGGTGCCGACTAGAGGAAATCCCCTTAATAGAAACAAAAACCAATACTAGGGTACAAATAATCTGTAAAATAAAAACAAGAATGGTGGTTTACAGACTAACCACTCTTTTTCCATTTGCAGAGAATATGGGCACTATACCCATCATTTCCCTCAATTCCTAAAGATAAAATGAATGAGAGAGGCTAGGGGGCATGTGGAAGAAAACCAACAACCTACTATCATGCAAAATCTATATCCCCATCTAGGATTGATATTTACTCAACTTGAGGTTGGTCCTCCTCAATATCAAAACCAAAGAGGTGGTATTTATAAAGAAAATTGTATTCGTTACATATACATGCAATGAATGGGTGTCCTACTCCAAAAACAAAGTTATAATTATCAAACCCCTCTAGAACCTAATCCCTCAATATCAATAATACCCATAACCAATACAACTATTCCAACTTTGGCCATATAATGATTTCTCATTCAACCTTTCTCCAAGATGGTGAAGGGACCACTCTGTCGCATATCCCATAATTCAATGGCATCCTATAACTATAAAATTGTGGATGACCTTGCTCAATCTCCATCCGCCATGTCCACTTTGTAGGTACTTCGAACATGTCCAACTTAACGGGAATATATCCTTTCTACATTAAGTGCAATTGATCCTTTGGATTCACAATTAATCACTTTTGACTTGGACAATTCATAACCATAACTACCATCTAGAGTCACATTATAAATTCTAGTCACCATTCGAAATGTCATTATTCAACACTACATTGTTGATGAAGGGGAATCCACATGTATCATGTTGAAATTAGTTTGGTAAAATCTAGTATCCCCTAAACTCATTACTTCCTCAGTTGAATTGAGGGCATATGATGGTCGCCCATTTTCACCTGTAGAATTTTTTAGAATGTCCTCATTGAACTTACCAGAAGGGAAATTTTCAAAAATATTGAAGTCCTTGATGCCCATGTTAATTACAACATCTTGTTTGGATGGAGTTACATGTACAACATGAAGGCAATGACATCATCAATATTTCACACCATGATGTTCATCATAATGGGAAAGTCATTACCATTTACCAATTGGTATATTTTGATAAAAGGATGCCTTCATACCCAAATGGTGTGTTACCCTTTGTTGGGTCCCAAAACGAATTGGACCCTTTCTTGACCGAAATTAGCCCAAGAATATTTAATGCTTCATCTCTCCTCAATACATACCCAGGAGATCCACAAGTCGTCACACTAGTTTCTATATCAATTGTATGCATGATGACCACATAAAATGGTAACTAGACTTGGGACCCTCAACCACCAAATTTAGAAACACCTAATGCTATTACAAGTGAACCTTTGTTTCTCCCTTATATGATTATTCAAAACCATTTCTTGTATCCTTCACTGATTTTTGTTTTGCATCAAATCATGGCAACCCTCACCTTATCAAATATGGCTCATGTGATGCATGTTTGGTATTTGGCATCCCAATCCATGTCGACAAGCCCAAGTATCACATCTACTAGATTGATTACCTCAAATCCCCCTCAGGAAACCTTACCACCTCTAGTATCACCTGCATCAGTACCAAAGAGCGAAACCAAGAAGGATAAATGGAAAGTCAAGAACAATGACACTACAACTACCAATTCTCCTAGGGTACCCCCCCCCCCCACCATGTGTATTATGTGATGTAATGGGGCACACTGCCAACCAATTCCAATAATTGGAAGAGTTGAAACCCTTCTACATACCACAAAGTTATCCCTACCTTTGCCCTCCCTTCCAAGAAACAAGTATCATACCATGTCTCGCAATAAGGGATTACACACCAACCACCCATGCGCCCCAATCACCCTTGATATTTAGACACATTGGTCACCCTACACTAATGCAACATGGTCACTCCATCATTTCCCACCACCTCGACTAGCAAGGATGCACCTAAAACCATTTAATATGTCTTTGAGGAAGAAACCCTATGGGAAACACACCCATGTGCTTGTTTCTATCATACCACCCATTCTACAATAGTCCCCATGAAGATGAAGAAGAAGAAGAAGAAGAAATAGAATGAGTCAACACTAACCCCTTCATGTGACCTATGATATGAATAGGTACATTTGATCAATTAATGTCCAACCTTGAAACACATTCTGGATTTTCTTTATTCTTTTGTCCCAACCCCTCGACTTGTGCACAAAAATAAGTTAGGGTGAAAATGCTATAATTTTAATATTTACATACAACATGCACACTGCACACTGCACATGTCATTTCCCTCACCTCCTTATATTTAGAGAGGGTTGGGATTCGTTGTGACAAACTAACATGAACTCGTTTGTTCTTCTCCTTGCATCTGCTAAAGCCAGGATTGTCGGTGGCATGCACCCGCTAAAGGTATACCACCTTTGGATGTTCCTCCTAACTCACCATCATGAGCTATGGGTGAAGTTACACTATAGACTATCTACTACATAGCCTAATAATTTGCACCATTTGCTTTACACTCATGTGATATTTTCACCAGAACCTCCCACACATCATCCACATGTACGCTTCTTCATATATTTGGGTGGTTTAACCATATAAGACACCCCCCCCCCCCCCACCTCCACATGTAAACCAGGAACTATTTCATCCTAGAGAAGATCACATTCTCACTTTGGCTCCCAAGTGGCCAAAACCTCTTTGTGAATCTTCTCCCATTCACCATAAGGAAACCATGTACGACCTATCTAGCCTAAAACTAATGAATTCACAAAGGGGATTTTACAATGACTAACCTAGCCCTCGTCACATGACGAAAGGATAGTCTAGTTGACTGCAAATGTAGAAATGAGCTCAAGGATCCATTCCAAGCACCACATTAGTAGGTATAAATGAGGTGGTGATGTGGTCCCCACTACCCTTATATATGCCATTTTTTTCATTCTTTCATATGCTTGTATGGGAGCCCATGCTCTCCTATAGTCAAACTCTCAGTGGCATTGGTATCAATACATTCTCATCTAAACCATGGTACCCTCCTTTCAATTCATCACAATTTCTCATTTTTGGGCCCATATCACATTCAAAGTACTTACTAAGTGCTCCTTCCAATATTTTTGGATACATCTTCTTTAGTATTTCTAGTGTAGATGTTGGTACATGAATATGATTTCACTTGGGGTATTGTATTCTAAGTTATAGGTTATCGACAACTTTCATCTTGAACTTGGTTCTTCGGTGCACCAATTGATAGTTAAGATATAATTCTTCACCAACATGACAAGTTTCCCTAGAAGCATTGCATATATTGATATAATTTCTTTGAAATTAACCATAAGGTCCACCATCTCAGTCATGTTCACTGTGACCTTCCACTTGAACTCGATGAATGTTCACATTTGTCGATAGAGTTGTTACTAGCATGGATTACCTAATTCAATATTTCTCAATGTTGGAAATTGTAACTATTTTCGGTCTCCATAATTGTCATTTGTCTTATGTCATGATTTAATTATTATATATTTATCAAAAGAATAAATAAAAATGTAAAAGAAAAATTATTTATGGAGCATGGATTTCATGTTTCTGTCATTTTGTCAATAGTTCAATCATCCATTCCATGCTTTTAGGTTTGTGTCATGAGTCAAAATCATTAAGACCCTATCGGGATCTTGTATCAATGTAAAGAAATAATTATTTTTGTATTATGAAGTGTCTAAGTCAGCTCCCAAGAACAAGTCGTCCAGCCAATGGAAGTTTCCCTAAAGTGGGCTTGAAGAGTCACTCAGAAGACTATTTATAGAAAAAAATTGACCTCCATTAAGAACACACATCTATGTAATTCTTTCATGAAATAATCTATGGTTTAGAGCCATACGAAGATGAAAATAAGGATATAATATCCTTGCAAAGTAGTTGTCTATCTGGAAGATTCTTGAAGATCTGAAATTTGCGAGTTCCCTAGATTCTACTAGGGTTTCCACATGACCGAAGTTGTAGAAATAGATAAGTTAACATTGCAAAAGTGGAGAAGTCAAAATTTTAGAAGTGAAAACACATTTGATTGCTTGATTGAATTGTTTCTTGGTGAGAGCTATAAGGCTTGTTAGGTCTTGGAAGTCTCCTTTGATGTTAATAATAAGAGTTCTGATGGGTTTTCCACTTTGGAGGGGTTTTCCCCTCGCGTGGAGCCTATATCTTGTGTTTGTGTTTGTTTTGGAATTTATTTGATGATGAGAAAATAATCATAATATAAGAAGAAAAACATAACTATAAAAAATAAATGTCATGTAAGGAAAACAATGCTTCCCTGATTAGTTTTTCAACATGGTGTTATAGCTAAGGTCATAATCATTGGCAACCAAAAAATCACAAGAAGACAATTTTATCTTTATCTCGATACAGGAAGAAGGATTGGTTTTTGAAATATTGGGCTTGGAATCTAAGATACATAAGGAAAAGAAACTACAGTCAAGCATTTTCCTAGATTGCATATCTAGGTTTGAAAAAATTGAGCTAGAAGAGACCATGTTTTGAGCCTTTTATCAATATGTTAGACCTTTGTCAAAGAGGCCGAATTTCTGCACATTTGTATGCCTAAGAAATTTTAGGAGGAAAAAATATTATACTACAAAAAAATGATTGTAGCAACAAATGAAAGGATCTAAACCATGGCTAACCTATTGCAGGGGTCTAAATTTTTTCAGAAGTATGTATATATAGACCGAAATCTCCTTCTGAGATCCTAAAATAAGCTAAAAGCTTCGTACTTGAGGACCAAATCCTGTGAAGCACTGTAAAGAGTTCTAACATCAACTAAACATCTTTCACATAAGTATGAGGGCTTCTGAAGAGGCCTAACCAAGACCTGGAGTACTTTAGTAAATAAATCAAAGATCCTGAAGAGAAAGTCTTGTAATCACATGTAAAAAAATTTGGTGGATAGAAATAGCCTTTTATGTCACCAAAAGGGAATGACCAACTTATCTGGAAGACTATTTTTATGCCATCTACATTAAAAACAAAAAAAGGTCCCTAGTTTGAGGGTCGAGTTCACATTGAAGGAAATCATTATGAAAAGGGATTTAAACCCTTATTACTACAATGACTATGTTAAGTTGAGGCTAGAAAATGGTCAGTACTAGTTCTACTTCAACAAAGGTTTAAATAAGTCCTACAGTTTTACTACATTGTTTCATCTCCAAGAATAAATAGCTACTAGACCTTTTTATTGATTTGAGAAGAAGGAATTTTGAAGCTAATAGAAACATAGAAGAAACTTTCATGGAAGTCTTGGAGTTGGTAGAAGTGTAGAAGCTAAGAAGAGCATCTTGAATTGACACTGCCATTGGAAGAATCATGACATCAATAAAAGTTGCAGTAAATTTGAAGGTATCCATTGGTTTTGTCATCATTAGAAGTTTCACTCTTGAATATGGTAAGAAATTCATGGCATATTAAAGAAGTATTTGTAGAACACTTTCATGAAGGACTGAGGTATGTAGTCCTTGCCTACAAGGTACGCATAATTGGTTTTTATACAAAGGTTTTGGCATGAATTAACATTTTTTGGGACATGTTTGGTTCTAAGGTTTGTGATCTTCATCTAGTTGTAGGTTGTTGCTAACTAGGATTTTGTAAAACCCTAATTGGTACTTAGAAACCCTGGTCAATAAACAAACCCTAACAATAATATGTTTTTGCCCTCATAGAAACTATAGCTTTTGGTTTTTAGTGCTTGTAGGTAGTCTAGGGTGTATGGGAAACCCTAGTGAGGTGTTGGGCGCGAGATCCCCCAAGCATGTTTTGGGGCTTAAAACCCAAGTTTTGACTAAGTTTGATGTAAAGACTCCGCGATTTGTGGGCGCAGAGTGCGAAGTTGTAAATTGAGTAATAGGGTTGTCGTCCCTTACTTTTGTAATGTAATGTTGGCTTGAGAGTTCTACCAATGGTCCGCGGACCATGGGATTGTATAAATAGAGCGAGGCTCTAAGTGTAAAAGTACAATCGAAGATCGAAGAATCTAAGAGATGATGAATCATTGAGTCTAAAGTGTAAAGTCATGTCTTTGGATCGTAGAGTAGGAGAAGGCTCTACAGCTGAGTGCGCAGAGGCCTAGTAGTATGCAGCTGAGTGCGCGGACCCCTGCAGCTAAGTGCGTAGGGAAGGTTGATTCTGTAACTGATTGAAGCATTAATAAAGAGAAGTTTTACACTATTTCTGTGTATATTTTCTTGTTCTATGCATTGAAGTATATTGGGTATGAATTGCAATTTTACTGTTTATTTGTTGCGTGAACTTATATGAATGTGTTGAATAAGTGAATATAAGATAAAGTATCTATTTACGCGAAGATATCTGAATGTTATAAGAAGATAAGTAAGATCCAGACTGTAACTTGGGGAAATAGTGCAGATCGATGCTTTAGTAGTGCGAAAGCTCCTCAGCCCCTGGTTAGGGCTGCGCGAAGGCCTCGCAAGTCGAGATAGTGTGCGAAGTGACCTGTGCAAGGGTATTCATAGTTGGACTAAATCGACCCCTCATATATCTCAAGGGTGCGGAAACTTGGTTCCAACATCCCCCCATACTTCTTTGGGTGAGACCTTTGTCCGCGCTCCGCAGACTGTTCCCAAAAGGGCCAGTAGTATGCGGATTTGTTTGGCTAAATAACTCTGAACCAGGGTCAGGCCCCCTCAAGCCAACATGAGGGTTGAATTTCTATGAAAATTTTAGTTCAAATCCTAGGGATGATGTTTCATAGAGAAATATCAATGAATTTAGGGTTTGGATCTGAAAACCCTAGGAATTCTCCCTCAAATATACCATGGTATCCCTAGACTACCAAAATTATAAGCATGCTCTTGTACTTGTATATTTTTCTTGGTGGTACTTATTGGTGAATATTGCAGAAGAAAAACAAATGAGAAGGATGCCTAAGAAAATAAAATCCCATGTTTTGATGAGCATGATGGAAGAATGAAACTATGCAGACGCTAAGAGAACTATTGCTATCAAAATTCATTGAAGGAAAAATTGAAACTTGGCAATCAAATTAGATCCTGAGGCACTTTTTTTCATAAAGGTAGACTCGTATGAAGATGGACCATAAGGATGTTGATATTTTGTTGAGAAGGTTTTCATGGTGAGGTAAGTCTAATGTTGATATCTATTATTGGTTATCTAGTTAACATGTTGTTTTCCTAACTGGAAAGATGTTACAGGGGTACATAATGACAATTGAGACATGATCAACTTTGTGGGTATTGAGGGAAATCTAAACATCTGGTACCTGGCACCCCTGAAGATCAAGATGTGCTCATCTTGGGATTGGAAGGTAGTAGTGTGAAAAGATAACCTATATGTCTAAAAAGAAAATAACTTTCGTGAGTAAGTTATGGTAATCTTGAAGTATGGGAAAGTTCAATAGAATGTCTTCATTGATAAATTTGATATGAAAGTAATGGGTAAGATGGATGACCTAGAAACTGTCATGAGAAGATGGCTCCATAATCCATGAAAGGAAGCAAGCTCTGTAGAATAAGATGCAGGGGAAAGATGGATTCATGCAAGCTATAAAGAACTAATAGTTGGTGCTTTTACGAAAGACAAGGAAGTCAAGAAATCTCATCTAGGTTTGAGAGATAGTAAAAGGAGTCTCCTTGAATATGAGAAAGATATATTCTATGATTAAAATGAGAATAAGGTTATCTTCACTGATTGAGAGGGATATCGGTTGGACATTAGTTCTCCCTATGTCATGTGCTAGAGTAGGACTAACAACCGTAAGTCTAGTGCATGCGTCACAAATAGGGAAAATGATGACTTGTTTGGTTCTCCTTGTGTCAGGTACAACGATGGATTAGGATTGGTGTCCTAAGTCAAGTATATGGACATGGATAAGGAGAATATTGGATTGGATAAGCATCTTGGAAAAAAATTCTTAGAGTTATGTAATTCGATGGATTAGGATGAATATGGTAAGTCACATGTACTTGGAGAAGAAATTTCTGATGGTAGGATTATTCCGGGTATCCTAGGTGGAATATGTACCATGATGAGGTGGTATGATCTCTTATGGAATGCCTCCCAACATTGTGATCTAATGTTGTGATACATAGAGTGTACGTTTTAAGGCCTTGTGTAATGTGACAATGTTGGCTATTATGAGGGATGCTTATCATTCTATATCTCTTATTATAAAGAACTTTTCAAATGGAGTACTTTCCTTGTACCAGTTGACAATTATGAATACTTCTCTAGTTAAGAGGGAGTGTTGGAAATTGTGACTAGTTTTTATCTTCATAATTGTCATTTTCCTTATGTAATGATATAATTCTTATGTATTGATCAAAAGAAAAAATATTTATGGAGCATGGATTTCATGCTCGTGTCATTTGGTCAATAGGTCAAGCATTGATTGTATGCTTTTAGGTTTGTGTCATGAGTCAAAATGATCAAGATCCTATTGGGATCCTATATCAGTGTAAATAAATAATTGTTTTTGTATTATGCAGTGTCTAAGTGAGCTCCCAATAATAATTTGGTCAACCAATGGAAGTCATCCTAGAGTGGGCTTGAAGAGCCACTTGGAAAACTATTTATAGGTAGAATTCGACCTCCATTAAGAACACACATTTATGAAACTTTTTCATGAAATAATTTTCAGTTTAGATCCATGCGAAGATGATAAGAAGGATAAAATATCCTTGCGATGTATCTATATGTCTTGAATATTCTTGAATATTTGATATTTACGAGTTCCCTAGATTATGCTAGAATTTCCATAGGACCGAAGTTGCAAAAGTAGACAAGTCAATGTTGAAAAAGTGGAGAAGTCAAAATTGAATCAATGAAGACACATTTGATTGGTTGATTGACTTTTTTCTTGGTGAGAGATAGAAGTTTGGTTTGATCTTGGAAGTCTCCTTTGAAGTCGATAAGAATAGTTTTGATGTGTTTTCCCTGACGTGGAGCCTATATCTTGTGTTTACATTTGTTTTGGAATACATTTGATGATGACAACATAAATATCACAAGTAAATTTCATGTATGGAAAATAATCTTTCCCAATTCAATTTTCGAAGACCCATAACACTATTGGTATCCATGACCATTCTATCTAGCCTAGGAGACATTCATATGCATGTCCTAGAAGATAAGCTCCATCTCTCTTCTTCACCTTCTTGCACCCTTGTCCTGAACCACCATTCTTGTAAGATCATCATGAATCCACTAACCCATTCTTCACTTGGCCTACCATCCATCCACATTTCATAGACCATTTGTGTTATCACATCCATTCCACCCACATCACACTAAAACTAGAAAATAGGGCCCCCATCCTCTACAGATACCCACCCACATAATTACGTAGGCCATCGTACATTTGGGGCACCCATGTCCATGTTTGTACATCCAAAATAAATTTTAATTATTTTGACAAGTGTACAAATATTTTTTTGGAAAAGGGTTCTCGCTCATATTTTTGTGTCAATTACCTGATGGCACTCCCCTATTGCCCTTAGTTGGAGCTCACTTTTTTCTCACCTCATACCCACACCACTGATCACCATTTTTTCACTCATCCACTGAGATAGTCAGAACATACATATACCTCCCATGGACATCCTCTCAACCCCGAGGACCTATCCCTTAGATTTTTTGCTTTTACTTCCAATAGAATTATAGCTCCAACCTTGGGAAGTTTTTTGTATCCCTAATATACTATTAACCATCACAATCATGCCCTTGACCCATCATGCTACACTACCACCACAACTTCATATGGATTTCCTAGAATAATTTTTTACATGGGTGGCACTTCTTCTATGATGAAATCAACTCTCATCTTATAGAATCGAAGTAGTAATTTGGTTACTCCCCACCTTTTCGGGGACAATCTCGGGTGGAGCACTTTGAAACCTCATTGCCCACTGATATCACGCATCCCCCTGATTTTCAACACCAACATAATTTTTCACATTAGGGGTGTAACATACTTTATCATCATTTCATTTCTCTCATTTAGTCAAAGGCCCATGTATATTCATTGTACCTCCTTTAGCAGTGCTTTGTATATGATGCATGGAAGCACCCAGCGTAGTCTATTTTCCATAGATGCCCTTGAGTATGAAATAAATTATCTTCTTTAGCTAACAACACATCAAACACTTTGCCACTAATTTAACAAGACTTTCCTATGTATTTGTATCATTTCAGGTCAAAATAATCTTAATAAGCATGGGACGTGCCCATCTTGTATTGACACTATTGTAAAAATATTTCTTCCGAGCATGGTTTTATTTAATTTCTCAATCAATTTATTTTCCCCCAATCATTTCCATAAAAATCTCATCTCTCACAAAGTGAACAGGAATCATCCTCAGGAACAACAAAACATGATGTATTTTGGCTATGCACTCATTCCTAACCTCACACATAAGGGGGAAACTATTATTTTGAAAAAATGGTATACTTTTGTACAAAGTAGAAGGAACTCAAAATCAGTAAGAAACATGTATAAAGGACACATTTTTAGCTGGAAACATTATGAAAATAAAAAATCAAAAGGTTTCCCCAAAGTTGACTTAAAAAATAAAGCCCCATGGGTGCTCCAAACAAATTTAATTTCACCCTTGTATATTTTTATTTGATAACCATGAGGGTCACAAAAATCCCACTCATCACATTAGTAGGTGCATTTTCTTGAAAGGAATTCAAACTCTAGACATGATGGGCTGACCGTTTGATCCTTGAACCCCGACAAACCTTAATGGTAGCTCTCATCTCATTAATGAGACAAACAACCTCATTGATGAGCCAAAGGAGGGAAAGAGTGTTCAACAATTTTTTAAAGCCGAGAGCATGGAGAGCCAAAAACAAGAAGAAGTTATGCATTTTTATTCTGCAAAAATTGCTCCAAAGCAAGCAAGCATACCAATTCTAGGAGAATTCCACATTTGAGAGAGATTTTCCAGATACTTTGAGAGAGCAAGAGCTTTCAAAAGAGATTGAGAAGTATAAATACTTATTTAGAGCTATTGATCATCATTTCTCAATCAAATCTCTTCAAGTCTCTTTGAAATTCATTTGTAAATCTTCCATTACTAGTAATCAATAATGAGGACCCTTTTCCTACTCCCTTATTAATTTTGTTTGCTTCATTGGCTTGTTTGAGGTTGTTTTAGTTTTGTTTTGTTTATGCATTGTTTCCACATAATTAAATGCTTTGTTAGTCCATGTTTAATCACTAAAATCATTCATTGTTTGTATATTCTTTTGTAGGAAGTATCCAACTACAATAAATGTGGATTTGCGACTCATATGCTACCAAATACACCATACAAGATTATCATACAGAGAATTTTGGTCCTCATCCCGACAACATTTAGTAACATAGAATTTTCTCTATTGTTCCATGGAGAAAATTATTTATATATAATCCTCTATAGGAGTGTTTAGATGTATGAAGACACTTTTTTGACCATGTTTGATATGGTACTTTAACCCTTATCTTCTAGAATTGATCAATTTTGATGTTTTTTGTCCTTATCCATTCTCTTTTCTAGCCTGTGCCACTTCAACTCTTTTTCACAATGTAATTGGAGAATTATAGCTCTCCCTGGAAAGCCAACAACAACATTAAAACTCTTTCTACTAGTGTTACAAGGGAATTAAAGAGCCAAAATACTAGTTTTTGTTGGGTTTCCATGGAGTTCTTTATGCACCCTTAATTTTGATGTCTTTCCCTAGTATACCCAAGGGCTGACACTTTGAGCTATGGAAGACCCAAATGGTGACATTTTGAGCTATAATAGGTGCCCCCTGATGTCTTAAGTCATAAGAGAAGATGATAGTTGAAATACATTACAATAATCTTGTAAGCAAGGCAAATGGAGGGAGCCAAGGACGCATAACCTAAAAAGTGTTGAAAAATTCATAATCAAATGTATATAATATGAATCACTATGGTAGGCATACCCATACTCATTACTAAAAGAATAGATCATGGCTTCCCACAAAACATACTAGAAACTCATGTCATCAAGGACTAGTCATGATACAATATAGATATTTGTTACAATCAATATCAGCAAGGTTGCAAACACCAATATGAATGCCCAAATGATGGCCCTCAAAGTACATAATACATTTTACAATGTAGTTTTGAGGAGGCAATGTGATTGAGTGAGGTAGCCCCATCCCCTAAGTTATTCAACTAGTGCCAATGGTACAAATCGACTATATGCAAATGAATGAGTTGATGTTGAGCATGTAGGGAGACTATCTAATTACTAGGCATTAAGGGATTTTGTTAATAGACGTGAGGGAGAATACAACGACGAAAATAGTTTCCAAGGTACCTAGCACAACATATTAAGTGTGAGTGCATGAGATTATTTCAAACACTCATATAACTATTCAACATGGGCCAATGAGGAAATCCCACTATCAATTATGAGGAAGCCTACAACTAAGGACTGCAATCTTGAAGGTACTCGACTATTTCTAAATTGACATCCTAGATAAGCTGTTGACATCCATGGGAAAAGATTTGTTGAAGGATGGCCTTGATGTATTACCCCATAATTCAACATGAAATTGATACTAAGATGATGTCACTAATGATATAAGATGAAGAACTGATGCACAACTGATATAGGGATGGGAAATAGAAAATGTAGAATGATACTATAAATGGTTGACTCTAACCAAGACTTTCCTTAAACATGTAATGACATGACATAAATGTCAACATGGAATATTGAACTTGATTATACCATATATACATTGTGGTGACATAGGAGGCATCACCACATCCTAGTGACTCGAAGGGTAACCAATCAGGTGAAAAATGATTAAATAATAGAGTGACTTGACTGATGTTAATGGTATGTCTCTAGGAAAATACCAACTATAAGAGAATGTCTCCAACAAGTTCCATGTTCAATGGAAACTAAGAAATTCCATGAAAAAATGAAGAAAAATAGACTCTCCCCCTCAACCTTTTTTGTATAAATGGTCCTCATTATTTAGCAAGCATGAAAGAGAAGATAAGCAAATTTTATAGTGTCTTTTTCTTTCAGTTTTAACAAGCCTGAGAAAGAGTTAAAATAATACCTGAATTAGTGTCTTTTTTGTAAGTTATATATTCAGACTAAAAAAGAGAAAAGTACACTCATGTATTTCTCAAGCTTTAATGAGTGTGAGAATATAGAAGAGTTTTCTTGTTGGCTTTCATCTTGACTAGTGAGTAGGAAAGAATGAAGAAAACTAAAAAAATCAAGTAGTTTAACAAGCATGAAAATATTGCAAAAGAAGCTCAAGATTTTAATTGTTTGATGAGCATGTAAAGAGGACCAAAATAAATATTTTTCTAGAGAGATGAGTGATATAATGGTATGCATATAGTTCTGAGGTTCAAGAAACTAACCTTACCAAAGAAAGAGGTGGTGGCAAAGTGTCTAGAAAGGTAAATCCACTCATGGTAGCAGACTCTCTCAAAGGGTGATATGGCATGCATAATGGAGGAAATATTAATGTGAAGGAAAGAGGTCAGGCATGGCTACAAGGTTGGAAAGCATATTGAATGAAAATAACATTATGATAGCATCTTGTAAGACTTTGAAGGCCATCAGAATAGGTGACAAGAAAGAAACAATAAAAGGAGTTGGGATCCCACTATAAGGGTTGAAGATGACCAAAAATAATCAATAAAGAGAGGCATGAGGATCAATTTCAATGTCATGGTGGTCTCTAAAGAGGATCCCTAAACGTACCAATGAACACAACATCGACACCAAGATGGAAATTAAGTGTTATTTAAGGGAGATTATGAATGAAATACTGCATAACTTACGATGTATAAAAATGAATGATTAATGTTGCAACATGATTGAGTGGGACCTAAGATAGTGAAATAGTATGGGAAATTTCAACAATGAAATGGTAAGACTGATTTCGATCCTAACCCTATATGTTGATCACGAAAGTATACCTCTAGTCACCATGAAATGTGGTACAAATTCCATGTTCCTATCCAATAAAGAGCCAAATATTCCTTATGTAAACATTAGTAGCATGATGATATGGTAAAAACACATTAAAGTTGGCATAGTATAACTTGTTGTTTTATTAGCTTGAGAGGTACTCCAAGACTTGATGATCAAGGGATTGGAGAAAGGAGCTCCACAAGTGGCCTTGTGGGTTTGAAATATAAGCCTTGGGGTCTATACCCAAAGTTTTTGTGGCCAAAACCATGATGATATTTTGACATGTGATGGATGGAGATGATAATGGACATTGAAATGAATCCAATGCAATGAAAATCACTGAATTCTGAGGTCTATAATTGAAGATATTAATTTTTATATGTTATGGATGGTAAGGAGGGACATGAAGGCAATTCGACCATGTGTTAGAGGTGTCCTTTGGAGGTTTGTTCAATCACCACATGAAAGATATAAATAGAAGTCCTTTTGAGATGTCATAGAAACATAGAATGTGCAATCCATATCAAATAAGAGCTCTGAAATAGGGCAACGAAGTGTTGGCATTATGTTTCTGGTATGGTTATATGTTACAGATGTTGTACTTGATGGCAACACCCATGGCATGGCTCTCAATATGATGAGAATTAAAATAAAAAAAAAGTTCACGGAATTTTATGCAGAGAAAAGTTTATAAAAGTTTATTTCATGTGGAGAAAAGTTCACGGAATTTTATGCAGAGAAAAGTTTATTTCATGTGGGAAAAACTTACCTTTGGTCCATGGTAGTTAGTCCTTGGAATTTGAACCTATGGTTTTTGGACCATGGCATCTCGACAGACGTGTTGATCCCTAGTATTGAGTTGATGGTATTGGTTTGTTATGGTTTTGGCCCATGGTATTGTTTTATTTTATTATTATTATTGAGCCCCATGATCCATGATTTGAGGAAGAGCTTGCCTATATAAAGCAAAGGAGATCATTTGGCTTAGGCATGCTTTCGGGTTGAATATCTTAAGATCTGAAATATTGGGTTATTGTTTCAAAAGCTCGATCTATATGAAAGTGAAGTGGAAGGCGAATCTGTGAAGGGTGATCTCTCGAGCGTTGCAACTGCGAAAGTGAGGAAGCGCCGCAGGAGACGCCGCAGAAGGTGTTCTGGGTTTATTTTTCTGTTATTGTGGATCTGGTTATCTGGGTGACTTACTCGTACTTGATGATCATTTGATGTTTATGGATCCAGTATGAAAATTGGATGAAACGTGG
>APFE030907877.1:98498-195679 GCA_000404065.3 Pinus taeda | reverse complement strand
TAAATTGGTACCCCCGTTTGGGTAATTTGGTACATCAACTTCTCGGGGTCGTAACTTTGGCATACGATCTCCGTTTTACGCGCATGATAGCCCGTTGGAAAGATCTCTCCGAGGACTACGATGGGAAAGACGATCTTTTATGAAAAAAATTGCGGAGCAAGATTCCCCAAAAAACGTCGTTTAGGGCCTCAAAACGGTTCCGGAAGTTCAAGACCCGAAAAACTGCTAAAAATAGTAAACTGCACTATAATTAAGGAAACTGAAAATGTTGAGGTGGGGGTCCAGGTGGACTTGGCAGGTGGCCACCAATATCCACCTGGATCATGGTATGCTGATATTTTCTTTGTATTGTTAAACGTGTGTGCTCCCCCAAGATTGTCCAGAACCAAGAAAAGATTTTTAAGGATGAAATCTTCAATGTTTTGTGTCATAGATGGTGCTTTGTTTTGGAAAAATCATGAAGGTATTTTGCTTAATTGTTTAACTATGAATGAAACTAACACCATCATGAAAGAATTCCATGCAAGGGATTGTGGAGGACACTTATATTGGAAGTCCACTACTAACAAGATTTTAAGGGCTGGGTATTATTGGCCCTCTCTATTTGCAGATGTCAAGAAGTTTGTTGTTTCATGTCACAAATTCCAAATCTTTGAAGGAAAAAGAAAATTACTGCCTTGGCCCCTCAAGCCCATTTCAGCCGAGAAAGCTTTTCAACAATGGGGTCTCGACTTCATTGGAGAAATTCATCCCTCTTCCTCAGGCCAGCACAAGTTGATTTTAATAGCCACCGATTATTTCATTAAATGGATTGAAGCCATTCCATGTAGACAAGCCAATGACACCACCATTATCCAATTCCTTGAGAGCAATATCCTTTCCAGATTTGGTTTCCCTGAGAAAATCATCACCGACAATGCTGCTGCCTTCAAATCCAAAAGGATGATCAATTTCTGCCATAAATACCACATTACCTTGGGCCACTCCACAGCTTACTATCCTCAAGGTAATGACTTGGCCGAATCATCCAACAAAAGCCTCATCAATATCATAAAGAAATTGCTGGAGGAAAAAAAAAAGAACTGGCATAGGAAGCTCACAAATGCTCTGTGGGCAGATACACTTTCCACCAAGAAATCCATTGGAATGAGCCCGTATGAGCTAGTATATGGCATGGAAGCCAAATTTCCTTCATCTTTGGGCATTCCTACTATTAAACTATTGCAGGAAATTCAAGCTGAACCAAATGACATGCGTAGAAGAATTAATCAAACCATTCATCTTCAGCAAACCAGAGAGCAAGTCTA
This sequence comes from Pinus taeda, assembly GCA_000404065.3. Classification (NCBI taxonomy): domain Eukaryota; kingdom Viridiplantae; phylum Streptophyta; class Pinopsida; order Pinales; family Pinaceae; genus Pinus; species Pinus taeda. The sequence continues at coordinate 194,372 of APFE030907877.1, read as the reverse complement.
TGACAGAGCTCAAATGCTGCAAGAAAAACTCAAAAAGATGTTTGATAAGAAGGCTAAAGCAGAAGATTTCTGGGTTGGCAGCAAAGTTCTAAGATGGGATTCACGAAGAGAGGACAAGGGTAAACATGCAAAATTCAATTTTTTGTGGAAAGGCCCATATATTATCAGCGTTGTGCAAGGCAATAATACATATTTTCTCAGATCTCTAGATGGCAGCACGGCTGAAGAAGGCCTGGTCAATGGCCGACTGCTAAAGCACTACAATGATCCTTTTTGATAGAAAAGAATAGGCGGTGTTATTTTCTATACATAGAATGTTTGTATATATCAGCAGTTTGATTTTATTTTGTAAGAGTCCATGATGCTAAAGCACGCAGAAGAAAGCAAGCGGTGCTACATAATTTTCTAGAAAATCAGTTGAGGGAAAGTGCTATTTGCAATTCAAAGTTTCAGATTAATCCAACAGTCAGCACTAGGAAGTTTCAAAGCACAGCAATAACAGAAGAATCAAGGAAATCTAACCTGCTGTTCTTGGCTTCTCACAAGGAAAAGCCATCCCCAAGTTGAGCCACTATTAGCCTCTTGCTGTAGCAGGTTACTCATATTTCATGATTGACATTTTTACAGGCCAAATATGTCATACTTTGCATGCTGCAATGCTCCATATTTGCTAAACAGTCACCAAGGAAAAAATTCTACTCAAATTTCATCTACTGCACTCCAATTTTGAAGAATCATTCCAGTTTTGTAGAATTTTCAGCTAAAGGGAGGTCCAAACAGCCTAATCTTGGTCTCCCTAGGTTTCAATTTCCTGTTTTAGAATATAGAGAATGAAAATCTGTCCAAATAGCTTAATCTTGGCAGTTTCTTAGATAGGTAGAGAATCAAAGGAGCTCAATTGCTTAATCTGGGCCCTTGGAAGAAATAAGGGTAGTTTGTAGATAGGAAGGCATAAAAAGAAAAAATTGAAATGCTGGGTCTGCTAGTCTAAGTGCACCCAAACCAAAAAGAAGAAAAAATGTTAGCTAAGTAGGCTGGGTAGGTAGTTTGAGGATGCAAAATGTTGATTTGTGATCAACTCTACATTTTTCAAGTGTTACATTCATCCAGGTCATAGTCATTAGGCAGTTTCATATGGAGGAGCTCAAATCAGGCATAACTAACTTCCCTTTCTTCCTCTTCCCCAAATCATTCACTAACTTCCCCGAAAGAGATCAAGATCTATTTGATACCTCTTAGTTTCATCATTTTCCATGTCAATTTCCTTGGTAAAGATCTGCTTTACCCAAGGAATGGTCATTTCCTTTTTGGACGATTTTTCCCCAATACCCTAAGATTTACATACTTAGCGCTTTCTTATCACTTGTCATATTAACTACTAACTATATTGTGTAGCTCCCTATCTATTTCCCATTCCCCTTACTAAAAACTATGGTAATAACTCCCTTATGTATATATCCCCTCCCTCTGGTTGAAAATAACCATAAGTACCCCCAGGAATTGCTCAGTATATCTGAAACTTGGGAAGAACCCTCATGCTACCCCTTCAAACCATCTTTTAATGCAATGCACTCCTTCCAAAGCATAAAATTCCTTTCTAGGTTATCGGACCCCTTCCGAGGCCTCAAATACTCTTCAAAATCACATACTCACTCCTTCCAATCGCAATAAACCCTTGCCGATTGCCTTAACATTCTTCCAATCCTGGTGAACCCTCTCCAACGCGATTATCGCAATCAGAGGTCGCAATGGTATTATGGCTCACTGTTGTTTCTTCCTGATGGTCGCTCCGTCGATGCCATCTCGCGATCGGCATATCACAGTATTTTATACCACATAGGTGTGCCCCTTTCCTTTTTTCCCGATGCGCTTTCGCGATATTGGTAATCGGCGGTCGCAGCCATCGCGTTTCCAAAATAAATACCTTCTCATTCTCCGCTGATGCGATATTACGATCATATCAAAAGAAGTATATCGTATCGTAGTAACATATGAGTCACCCTGCTGATCAGATCATTACCACATCACCCTGCCATGTCACCTAACTGACGTCATCCGCCGTACAGCTGACGTCATGCTGACGTCAGCAGCAAAAAAAAAATGGAAAAACGCGCAAGCGCGAAAGTCGAGCTTCGGAGCTCCGGAATGAGAAACGGAGGCAGTTTTTGATGTGCGATTAGCGCAAAGCTACGGGAAATGGACCATATTGAGGAATCTTTAGGGAATATTTTGATTCCTTGGCCCTTTTTGCACTGAAAAAGCCCGAAAATGCTCGATTTTGCCAAATTTAACGTATCCGAAGACAAAGAGAGACCAGGAATAAAGATTAAAGAGTATCAGATCAAATATGCAGATCAAGAACACGTCAAAGAGTATCAGGAAGCGGCGAAGACCATCAATGTAGTGGCAAAGTGTATCAGAAGAAGATTTTCTCAGGGCTCGAGGAAAATCCACCATTCAAAGGAAAGCTCTGAAAGTCAAGAAGCAATTAAGGATGCATTGAAGGCTCACCATCACAAATGACTGCACATTAAACTCACAGGAGATAAGTGGACTAGAACTCAATGCACAGTTATGACAGAACCACTCCACCAAGTCACACAGGACACCTCATCAACTCAACTTGATTCAGCTACCTCTGGCACAGCCCAAAAGATTTACTTGCATTTAATTCCAGCAACAATTAGGTTTTTAGAAAAAGATTTTCCTGCAGACCTGTTTAGGTTAGTTGTAATAAATGACTTTAGATATTTTTCTTATATATACTACCCTGAAAAATGGAGTAGGGGTTGGTTGGTGGTTAGTTGATCAGTAGCTTGATCTTTGTTATTCCAATTTTTCTCTCAAGCAGAGACTAGCACTGTAATTGTGATGCTTTCTATAATCAAAGATTGTTGAAAGCATGGATTCTGAAACTGTCTGCTTTGTTTAAATTGGCCGAGGAGTGAGTGTGGAATTCTTGTGCTTCTACATGGTTCAATAAGTGTTTCTTAACTCTGTTAGTTTTTCATGTTTGTTTTATCATCATTCTGCCATCTAAATTGCAGAAAAGAAGAATAGTTTAGGATTTGCTTAGCTGCACCTTAGGCTCAATTTCTGTAATTTTTCATGTTTTCATCAGAAATAGTTATGAACATGCATACTTAAATGATCTTGTTTATGCTGTTTCTTTCACATATGAATGATAGTTTAGGAATTCTTAACTGCTCCTAGACAACCATTCATTCACCTCTCCTCCCTGTCAGTTTTGATGAAAGATTCTTAATTGCCTTTCATCCCTGACTATCATTCCATCCTTTTAGCAAATTGATAATTGTCTCATGTGTGGTTATCCTGCTCCGCAATCCTCTTGTGACCAAGAAAACACAACAGAAAGCTGTAATCCATGACTCCATGGCCAATGGTTTGAAACTTATCGCACTTTACCTTGCCTCTCTGTTTGGAATTATCTCCATACATGCACCTTCCATCCAAACAAAACAGTAAAACCCCTGAACACAACAGCTAACCTAAAATCATCATAAACAAAGTTAAATCATTAAGAGAGAGCCCTCTTTGATTACAGGTGGGCTAGAACCTGCAATCCAAAGATTGGTTTGTGGTTACCTCGGCCGTATCCCTATAGGAACCTAGGGACAACCTGAGTGATCACACTTGGGATGGTGGAGTTTTGGAATTTTGCTCATTCATAGCTTTCAGGAGCAGATCTCTTTGTTGTGTTAACTTCAACAAATCAAAGTATGTGATATTGGCCCTAGATTTCTTAAGATCATCGACAATATTGTAATCAATGCTATAAATAGGATAGGGTAGAGTAAACATACCCATTTTGTTGTTCATAGGTGGGATTTTACCATTTGGATTTGCCTTCATTGCAGTGGGATTTGTGTTCTCTTTCTCTGGATTGTTTGCCATAGGGGTATTCTTGGATTAACTGTTGGGTCTACTCTTCTCAACAGGAACTTTGGGAGTAGGTGTCTTCAAAGGGTAGACATCTTTCTTGGTCTAATCTACAGGCTTTATCACACTTGCAAGTGGCCCTTTACTTCGTGTGTGGATTTCATTAGTGTGGATTTCTGGCATACTGTCTCCTTGGTCATCATCATTCTCATTTACATAGAAATCCCATAGTACATAGATTTTGGATTCTTCTTCCAAGGGCTCTTCTACTTGGTATTCTTCCTCATCTTCTTGTTCTCGCTCTAGCTCCACTATAGGTTCTTGGTTGAGGAGCGACCTGATAAGAACCAACTCTTTTTTGTTTAAATTCCCTTCATTGGGTGGAGTAGGCAACGCAAGTTGACCATGACCACCTTCTGTTTTCTTACGATAGAAAGGCTTGAAGGGCTTTCTGTTATTATGTCCACTACCACTAGTACTCTCTCCATGATTCCTTTTCATATCAATGATTGTGCTTGTTAGTTTCTTAATGATCCGATGCAAACCTTCCACATCTGTGGTGTCCTTGTCTTTGGTTTTATCCCCTTTGTTATTACTCCCGTTATTCTTCTTGGATGCTTGAAATGCTTTATTTTCTCGAGTTGTAGGGTGGCATGTTGTGAGACTGAGCATTTCATTTTCGACTTTTACTGCTTCATCGATATCACCTTGTAAGGTTTGCACATTACTCCTTTTGACCCACATCGCAATAGGGATAGGGAGAGCAGTGATGTAGAATTCCATGAGCACCTCTTCCGTAGGTCTGGTGGTGGTCGGGATTCTGTTGAATAGGGTGTTGAATGAGATATTAAAATCCTTAAAATTTTCCTTGGTTTCCATTTTCAAATGGGATAGTTATAGAACTAAGGTAGTAGGGGTTTTGTCATCGCCATACTTGTACAAAAAGGCTTGTTGAAAGGCAGCCCATGAAGTGATTGATCCTGTTCTGAAGCTAAAGTACCATGTGGAAGCTGCACCAATCAGGGTAAAAGGGAATAGGTGATAGACTATATCTTCATCAGCTACCCCTAGCATGCACACAACCAGGAAGAATGAATTGATATGGTTTTCAGTGGTGTCTCCCCACTCAGGGTCGAATTTAGGCAGTACCTTTTTTGCATTCTTTGGTAAGGGATGCTAATGCTTAGGTATTGCCACGACATCTTGAGCGAGCTAGGGAGAAAGTGCTCTCGGAGGAGGTGGGAGTTGGTTTCCGCCCGATTGAGGAATATTAGCCATAATAAGGATAGGGATGTGCTGGTGGAGGTTTTCTCCATTAGGTTTTTCCAAATCAAGCTAGGGATTACATTCAGGAGGGGAATCCTCAAGAATTTCTTCCCAAGGAGAGTCGATGCTCTATAAAGAATCAAGCACAATATCTTCGTTTATGTGATAGACCCTTGGCTTTCTTTTTTCTATCAGAGGTAATGACTGAAAGATAGGGAGCTATGATAGGGAACGAGCGTAAGCCTGAGTAAGTCTTCTGACTGGTTTTTCCTGAGTGACAGGATACTCCCACAATGTCTCTTCTTCAAAATGAGGCTTTTCCGAATGAGAGGAGGGGTCTTTTCGACCTTCACAATCCATGTATTAATCTTCTTGAATCCATGTGTGGCACTTAAGGATGAAATCTTGAAAAGCTGTGGACGGCAGTTCAGGCCCTCCTTCTAGCGCCAATTTGTTCACATGGTGAATTTTCACTATACCAGCAAGGGGAACTAACCTGATTGCAAGCCCCGATTAGACCTGCTTTTATCTGGAATGGCTAGTTCCAACGAGTTTTAAGGGACCCCGTAAAGTGTTAAATGTGTTGATAGATTGCTTCCAGGAGGAAGACTTCAATTAAATCAACAAAATAAAATAGCTAACCTCTATGTATTAAATCCTATCTACACTACTTCTAACTACTCTAATCTAGTTCTAGATGTTATCACCCCAAGAAACTCTCCTAGGTTGTATCTCAGAGATGCTCGGGAACATTATAAACTCAACATAATGTTGGAAAATGGATGAATGGAAGGAATGGTGCTTGTTCAAGCCAGATAACCACTTCTACTATGCTTAACTCCAGACATGGGTGAACACCCCCAAACTACAAGGCTTTAGACCACCAATTACTCACAGTTTGAGGATTAGGTGAACATGGAGAATACTAACCACACTAGCAGATGCACAAGACCATGTGATGGCCAGCTACAACCAGTAAATAGGTCTGTAAATCAGTCTCCTAATGCACAGACACGATGACAGCTCTTTGGCACTAAGTAAACATAAACCTGCATAATATATTCAATTATACATCCAAGTTTCTAACGCAGAGGTGGGATGATAGCCCCTCAAATGCTAAATATCAAGAGCACATGAAACTGCATAATAGGCACAGCCTAGAATAGAGAAGAAGTAGAAAGTGAGCAATTAACAGCAAAAGAAGCTTGTATTAGCTGAAAATGAAGGCCAAACGTTGCATGTATCAAAGTAGTTACAATCTCTAGAAGTTGAACCTTACATCAAAACAACAATCATCAACCATCCCCTTTGATTACATCTATTTTCTGGGTATATATAGAGTTTTATTACAAAGATGCTCTGTTGTTCTATGCGTGGAGGGGTCATAATGGACCACCAGCCGCTTTAACTATTTGATGGAGTTTTTAGTGTAGTCTGCCTGCTTCAGTGAATGGATTTGATCTTCTTGGATGCTCTGTTGTACTCCTTAAGCAGGTGAAATGTCCTATGAATGAAGTTCCATATTTGCTGAATGAATTCAACTGCTCAGGGCATGTCCTTTTCTTCTCAGCCATACTGCTCTTGAATGCAGTTGTTGAGGAGTGACTGCTCAGATTACTAAACATTGGCCACCTTTGTCCTTCAGATGCATGGAGAAATCAAGGAGCGTGGACTTCATGGCAGGTAGACAAACTAAATGGAGGAACGAGGCTGACCATCAGATTGCGCAGATGGATGGTAGATACAACACGACAGGGGCTATCGAGATGGTGAGGTGTAGACGATCATAGGCCATTGGATTTCAGATGGACAGATCCAACGATCGCGGGGTGCGGAAGATGCACAGGGTTTATGAGATGGGGAGAACAGGCTTAAGTGGTAAGCAGTAATGCTCGTACCACCTTTGGGAGTCAAGTGGTATTTGTACATGGGCTCGCAATTCCATTAGAACTGTGATGCATGGTGGATGGGACAGGAGGAAAACCGCTTTATCGCGTGTTTAGGCACGAGCGATTCGTGGGCGTGAGAGGAGCAGATAACGTCGGATCACACGGCTGGAATGATCAGCCACCGAAAGAGATAACGTATTAATGAGTGGGGAAAGGGGTGGAGGTAGTTAGATCATGATGCATTGATTGGACGGCACGGGTTTAATCTCACAGGCTTCCTATTGATGTGACAGGGAAACAATGAATTAAGGATTAGTCAAGGTGCGCAGTTATATGGGTTTCATACTTAGCGCCTGGGGCTATACTGAAATGGGGCTTATGCCAAGTATTGGAGGAAAACAGGGGTAGCGACAATTAAGAGAGTGTAAGGAGGATGAAGGAGAAGGAAGGAACAAACTGCTGCGAGCTGCCTTCTGAGCATAACACACAGCCAAACTTGTATTCGGCCCTCCAAATGCTAAATTGAATAGCGGAGCTAACACTGGCTCCTTCTGGGGATGATATCCTCCCTATGAGGTCTCAAGAACTTGCAGATCAATGCCTTTCCTGTGAAAAACAAATTAGCAAAATTTTCAAGTGTTCCATTGGGCGTGGAGTCTATTGAGCTTACACTAAAACTGCTAAAACAACATATTTACAATTTTAAGGCCAAAGATCTTAAACAACATAAATTTTTAGAAAATGCCCATTAACTGGGCCATCAAAAACTACTTCTCCTCCCATACTTTGCAGTAGGAAGGTATCGTTCTCCTAGATCTGAGAAATAATAAAAGGCCCTGTCCAGAAAGCATCAAATTTCCCAGGGTTTTCTTTCTTTTCTTTTAGTGCATCCCACTTCAGAACGAAGTCTCCAACTTGAAAATTGTCTACCTTTGTCCTCCTGTCAAAAACATCCTTGATCTTCTTCTGATGTGTTGAAGACTTTTCAACTATCTTTTCTCTAATCTGATGTACCTCTGCTAAATCTGTGATCATTTTTTCCATATCTTCTTCCTCATTATGCTCTTCATGTAGGAACTTTGCCACAGGGAGGGTAAGTTGAATGGGGAATACTGCCTTTGTTCCATATACTAACTTGAATGGGGAATTACCTGTGGATCTCTTAATGGTCACTCTGTCAGCCCATAGTGCATATTTGAGCTTAGAATCCCAATTCTTTTTGTTGTCCTCCAATAGCTTTTTGATTATCCTTATTAGGCTTTTGTTAGAGAATTCTGCTAGACCATTTCCTTGAGGGTGCTATGAGGTTGAATGAACCAGTTTAATACCCATTGAACTGCACATGTCCACCAATTATTTTTCTTTGAAGGCTGATGCATTATCTGTTACTAATTTATGTGGACAACCAAATCTAGTGAAGATATGCTCAATCAAAAACTTCATAACCACATTATGATCAGCCTTTTTGGTAGGGATTGCTTCAATCAACTTAGTAAAATAATTAGTGGCTACTAATATCCATCTGTGTTGACCACTAGAATGTGGATTGATTTCTCCAGTGAAATCCAAGCCCCACTATTGAAAAGGTCCTTTTGCATGTATTGGTTTTAAGGGCGGGGACTTCAACTGATGTTTCCCTTCAAATCTTTGGCACCTATCGCAATATTTAACAAATGAAAATACATCAGAAAATAAGGTGGGCCAATAGTACCTAGCCCTAAGGATCTTGTGGCTGTAGTTTTCCAATAATGGTGTCCCCCACACATGTTGGAATGAAATTTCTGCATAACCTCTACTGATTGTTCTTTGTCCAAGTACCTCAAAAGAATTCTAGATGGGTCCCTCCAGTAGAACAGATTTTCATGGATGCAATATTTTTCTTCCCTCAGCTTAATAGTTCTAGCTTGACTTGTGCTTAAGCCTGGAGGGATTTCTAATTTCAGCAAGAAGTTGGCTATTGTAGAATACCAATCACAGGAAGCAAGATTTTCTACCAATGACTGCTTCTTTTCTGGTTCGGTTGTTATTTCTGTTTGACCATTTTCTACATATGTTCTTACGAGATTTATGTCCAATGTTTTGCAATTTTCTTCAGCTAATAGTCTAACAAGGCCCTGACCTTTGACAAGCTTAGTGGGCTTCAGTTCTATGTTAAATTCAATCAGCTTTGCAATCCATTTAGCCCTTCTTCCATCAGCATCAGGTTGTGTTAGGACATCCTGTGTTGAAGCAGAAGGCACATATGCAATTATTTTGGAATGAAAAATGTAAACTTTGAAAGCTTCAAAGACTTGATAAGAGCATATGATTGTTTCTCAATGATGTCATACCTCAGCTTAGCATCCCTTAAGGTTTTGCTGAAAAATGCCACTGGATGCTCTAAGCCTTCTTCATCTGCTTGCAATAAAACTGCTGCAAGGGTGTCTTCAGAGGCAAATGAAAATATATGGAACTCCTTACTGTAATTTGGGCTGCTCAAAGTGGGAGATTCCATAATGGCCTTCTTAATGGATTCAAAGGATCTCCTTGTTGAATCAATCCATTTTATCTCTGACCCCTTTTTCAACATGGAGGTAATATGCTTCACTAGTTTTGCAAAATTTGGGATAAACCTCCTCACAGTTTATTTTGCCCAGAAAGGACTGGATGTCTTTCTTTGATCTCGGTACAGACAAAGTTTGTATTTATTTTACTCTTTTTGGGTCAATTCAGACACATGCAGTAGAAACAATATGTCCTAACAACTTTCCTTCTTCTAAAGAAAACTGTGACTTCATAGGATTGAATGAAATCCAAAACCTTTTGCACTTCAAAAACACTTTCTTCAAATGCTACAAGTGGTCTTGATGGTTGCTCGAGCATACTATTATATCATCAAGGTAGATAAGGAGAAATTTATCCTTCTCTCCCACAAATGCTATTTCCATAGCTCTCTAAAAGGTGGCTCCAGCATTCATCAGTCCAAAAGGCATCATGGAATACATAAAAGTGCCCCAAGGAGTGGTGAATGCAGTTTCCTCTTGGTCATCTGGATGTCCAACTATACCCTGAAAATCCATCTAGGAACGACATCACTTTGGCTCCTGAGACCTTTTGCAACAAATGCTCCATCTTGGGTAGAGAATAGTTGTCTTTCTTAGAGCATTTGTTTAAGTTTCTAAAATCAACACAAATTCTGGTTTCTCCACTTTTCTTCCTCACCACTACTAGGTTGGCTACCCACTTGGAATATTTGAAAGGGGCTATGATCTTGGCAACCAATAGCTTCTTGATTTCTTTTTCAATCAGGGGGAGGAGCATGAGGTTTATTTGTCTCAGATCCTGCTTGAAAATTCATCAATGACTTATAGAAACCTATTCATTTCATCATCATCTTCAAAAACTTTCCAATGCTGGACATTATCAGGCAAGGATGGTCTGTATTTCATTTGGACTTCATAAACTAATCTGGGAGGTAAGGGGGGAATGAACGTGCTTGCAGACACAATAGGAGAATCAACAAGATAATTTTTGGCCCTAGGAATGTATAAGATACAAAAACTATCAAAAGAATCTTTGAGTCTCCATACCTCATCTCTGTATTCTTTCAGCCTTGGGTGCTTTGCTTGAAATGTTTTGTTTACTTGCTGAATGATCATATCAGCATCTCCAAACACCTTTATGTTCTTGATTCTTTTGTCTTTTGTTGTGTTCAGGCCCAATATCAGAGCTTCATACTTTGCTATATTTTTTGTGACTTTGAAGGGCAGCTTAAAAGACAACTGTGTACTTTCTTGTTGTGGAGATATCAGCACCATCCTTGCTCCTGCAGTCTACCTGGAACATGCTCCATCAAAAAAAATCTTCCAAACTTGACTTCCTTGCTCTTCCTCGGCCTAAACTATACTGAGCTACACTGAGCCCTTCTAGGATTCTTCTATTTGGAGAATGCATGCTCCAAAATCGGTGTCCACAGCATAAATAGGATGATTAGAAGGATTCTTTTCATCACTGATGATGTATGCCAGTTGTGCTTCTCTGTATAATCTCCTGCTTTCTCCTCCAAAAACTGGGACAGTGGCATAAGATAGATCATTCTGTAATGTACCACCTAGTCTCTTAATCCATCCTCTCGACAACAGCATGCCAAACTTAGGAGGGACATCTGCGACCACAATGTCCATCACCATGTTCTTCATGGGTAGCTGAGTTAGGGTAATGACTAAATATTTGATCAATCCTAGACATTTTACTTTCCTTGAATCAAAAGAGAATAAATCATGATATGTTCTAGTGATATCAAGGCATAACTCTTCCATGAAAGCTTTTGGCATCAGATTGTGGCTAGCCCCAGTGTCTAGCAGGTAGTTGTGGAGGATTTTATCATGAATGGTCAAGGAGACATAAAAGGATGGAGAATTATCATCAGCAGATTTAGTCATGGGGCTGAGCACAACTATAGGTTTATCATCTTGCAAATTGATAAAGTCAATGGAGGTTTGTGTGGCTTTCAGTTCAAGAGATTCAAGGATAGGCTTTCTAAACACTTCACTCTTTACAAGTTCTAACAGAGGCGCATATATTTTTAACTTATGGACTTTTGCTTCAAAGCTGAAATGGGAAGGGGACTTGTCAGGACCTCTTACCTCTTGAGCTGGTGGTTTGAGGATGACTGGATCAGCTACTAGTCTCTTCTGTCTGATATTTTGTGGCTTTGTTTGGACAACAACTCTTTGGACATGATTCTCCTTGGCATTATTTGCCTGTGACCTCAGATTGTATCTTCGTTGTTCACTAGTCTGTAGAACAACCTCTCTATCCCATTCTTGACTGGTTTGGTGCTGCAGCAAAGATTCTTCATATGTCACTAAAATAAAAAAGGTAGCACTGCCTTTATCTTCCATACAGTGAATTTCATCCTCATCTTCAATCTGTTCCTCCTCCATGACTACATTTTGAAAAGGAGATTTAAACTTATGTTCTTCATTTGGTTCTTTACCCCTCTAAATGATGCAATTCTTCATTTTCTCTTCTAAATGGATTTGAGCTTCTAGGAGAAAATGTGTTCTACTGCCTTGTCTTTCCTAAGTTCCGCTCAATCTTCAGCTTAGATATCTCAGCAGCCAATAACTCCATCATTCTAGTCATTTTATCTAATTTAGGTTCCGAAGATGAAGCAGAGGAAGAAGAAGCCTCACCTCTCTGCCTCCTTCTATCAGCAAGACTTTTGAGCTTTACTATAGCCATAATATTAGATTCTACTTCTAGGGCTGCATCTTGCATGTCAGCCAAAGTGGAACATCTTCTTTCTCTCAACAATAAGCAGAAATCCGAGTCAAAAGCATTGGCATAGGTGATTTTGGCTGAGGTGGGGGTTGGTTTTACTTCAACTGGTATCTTACTATACATACGATTGAATCTTTTATTAAAATCAGACAAAGTTTCCCCATTTTCCCTCTTCAGGTTTCCAAACTCTGTATGATAGTATAGCAGGTCCTTCTTATCTCCCCATTGCTTCAAAAATGCGTCATCTAAAGCTTCAATATCAGCAATAGATCTAGGGCACAGTTCTCTGAACTATTTTCTAGCCTCTCCATCGAGGCTCTGGACAAAAACTCTCATCCACACATCATTTTCACTAATGTCTAATTTATCAACATAACTATAAAAATATTCAGGGTGCTCTTCAGCTGTTACCCCATCTGTACCAGTGAATTTAGGCATATAATTTTGATATTCTCCTGCAGGCATGGCATTCAAAGGAATAGGCAAGATCGAGGGTCCATACCTAACAGCCATGATTCTTTCCATCTTAGTGGGTACTTGCTGGCCTGCCATGATTAGGGTGGGTGGAAGGATACTGGTAGACTGAATGGTAGGGAACAATGAAATAGATGATAGAGACAAGGGAATATGATGGACTGTATGGGAGGCTTTCTTTAGACTGAGATCCAAAGGGAAACTAAATGAAAAAGGAGTTGTATGAATCTCTAAAGGAATTTTCTCACTAGTAGTACTAGGCTCTATATCTTCGAATTGTATATTCTCAGCTATAACCTTCTCTTGCAGATACACATAGGATTTCTTAGGCTTACCTGATCTTGATGCTCCTTTCTGTGATATTTTCTTTGACTTGACAATCTTCTCAGGGTCAGGTACTGGTTCAGCTAGTGATTTCTAAGGATTTCTTCGAGTATGTCTCACAGACTAAGCCAGGACTATAATGTGGAGTCACCAAAGATTGGTCTTCCTCCAGTGGAGTCACCAGATAGATGATTACAACCAGAAATGTGCACAGACTTTGTCTATCATCAAAATCTGGAATTGTGTCATCTCCCAGGGAAGCTAAGCTTCAATCTCCTCTCCCTAGCAATGACGCCAATCAATGTTATCACCCCAAGAAACTCTCCTAGGTTGTATCTCAGAGATGCTCAGGAACATTACAAACTCAACATAATTTTGGAAAATGAATTAATGGAAGGAGTGATGCTTGTTCAAGCTAGATAACCACATCTACTATGCTTAACTCCAGACATGGGTGAACACCCCCAGACTACAAGGCTTTAAACTACCAATTACTCACAGTTTGAGGATTAGGTGAACATGGAGAATACTGACCAAACTAGCAGATGCACAAGACCATGTGATGGCTGGCTACAACCAGTAAAGAGGTTTGCAAATATGTCTCCTAATGCACAGACAGGATGATAGTTCTCTGGCACTAAGTAAATAGAAACCTGCATAACATATTCAATGATACATCCAAGGTTCTAACACAAAGGTGGGGTGACAGCCCCTCAAATTCTAAATATCAAGAGCACATGAAACTACATAACAGGCACAACCTGGAATAGAGAAGAAGTGGAAAGTGAGCAATTAACAACAAAAGAAGCTTGTATTAGCTGAAAATGAAGACTAGACGCTGCAAGTATCAAAGTAGTTACAGTCTCCAGAAGTTTAACCTTACATCAAGACAACAATCATCAACCATCCACTTTGATTACATCTATTTTCTGTGTATATATAGAGTTTGATTACAAAGATGTTCTGTTGTTCTATGAGTGGAGGGGTCATAATGGACCACCAACTGCTTTAACTGTTTGATGGAGTTTTTAATGCAGTCAGCCTGCTTCACTAAACAGATTTGATCTTCTTGGATGCTTTGTTGTACTCCTTGAGTAGGTGAAGTGTCCTATGAATGAAGTTCCATAATTCTTGAATGAAGTCAATTGCTCAAGGCATGTCCTTTTCTTCTCGGCCATACTACTCTTGAATGCAGTTGTTGAGGAGTAACTGCTCAGAGTACTAAGCACTGGCCACCTTTGTCCCTCGGATCCACGGAGAAATCAAGGAACATGGACTTCATGGTGAGTAGAAGAACTAAATGGAGGAACAAGGATGACCATCAGATTGCACAGATGGGCAGTAGATACAACATGACAGGGGCTATCGAGATGGTGAGGTATAGATGATCACAGGCCGTTGGATCTCGGATGGATAGATCCAACGGTTGCACGGTGCGAAAGATGCACAAGGTTTATTGGGCGGGGAGAACAGGCTTAAGCTGTAAGCAGTAATGCTCGCACCGCCTTTGGGAGTCAAGTGGTATTCGTTCATGGGCTCATGATTCCATTAGAACTATGATGCATGGTGGATGGGATATGAGGAGAATAACTTTATCGCGCGTTAATGTGCGGGCAATTTGCGGGTGTGAGAGGAGCAGATTATGTCGGATCACACGGTAGGAATGATCGAATGGCGAAAGAGATAACATGTTAACGAGTGAGGAAAGGGGTGGAGACTATTATATCGTGATGCATTGATTGGACGACGCGGGTTTAAACTCACGGGCTTTCGACTGATGTGACAAGGAAATGGCGAATTAAGGATTAGGCTAAGGAGCACAGTTATATGGGTCTCATACGTAGCTCGTCGGGCTATACTAAAATGGGGCTTCTGTCGAGTATTAGAGGAAAACATGGGTAGCAGGGGTTAAGAGAGTGTAAGGAGGATGAAGGAAAAGGAAGGAACAAACTGCTGCGACCTGCCTTCTAAGCAAAACACACGACCAAACTTGTATTCGGTCCTCCAAATGCCGAATTGAATAGCAGAGCTAACACTAGCTATCCTAATCTATCCTGCAGGAGTATGATGAAAGAGAGGTTAAACATCATCTATGAATCCCAAGTCTAAATGAATCAATTACTGGTTCACATAAGAACAAGGTTGCATCAATTCTCAATTGCAATCCAATCACTCATACAAAAATACACATTCCTTTTGTGGAATTAAAGCTTGCAACTGATGTTTAACATAGTTTCAAATCAGGGACTTCTCATGAATTAACTATGATGAAGAATCACATTCAAACAACCAAAGCTAATCATAAAATGTAAGTCATCAGTGGGCACAAATGCAAATCACATTCATATTTATGCTCACAACAACATCCAGATTCTTAACATATAAAGAAGAGGAAAATCAATCTGAGAAAAGGATCCTTATCTGACCCAAACAATCTTCCTTACTCACAATAAACAAAAGTTGTTCTGCAAAATGAAAAAAGCCCTTATTTCTTCTGCAGAGGGCATATTTATGCCTCTAGATATGGCTCTCGGTCTTCCTTCATTATACAAATCAGAATAGACAAAGGAAGCCAATAGGTGTCACTGTTGACACATAGAGGGCATTTCCTGTCATTAGAGTGCTTCATTTCCTAGAGAACTGAATGGTTGTTGATCAGAGGGGATGATTGTGTGTCATCTCTTCATGATGTAATCTGGGATAGTTTCGCTTTCAGAATACATAGGCAACACCTAGACATATGACTGACACACCATGAAACCCAATCTTCAAACAAACATATCTGCATGAGTAAATTCCTCGGATTTTCACATGCATCTTTTATTTGGAGTCGAACTTGAAGCTTACGCATCCATTCTTAGGCTTAGCTTGCCTTCTCTTGGTTTTCACCTATAGAAATGACCAACATCAGTTACACATATATAGATATGATAAAAAATATGCTCAAAAAACACAAATTTGCATTCATGAAGCATTTATAACATTACGAGCAACAATAGCAAAAGAATCGGCCCCTGGTCATTAATCTACTCATTGATTTGTTCTTGTAGGTGAAAATCCAATTTACACTGAAAGTCCCCACAAAACATAGGGTTGCATCCAAAATCCGGACTTGAAAAACTACAGGTCAGAACCCATACCCTGTCGGGTCCGCTACATCACATTGCATCATGCCATGAATTTGGGCATAATACTATGCCGATTGGGCCTTTTGGTTTGGCTAGGCCCGACATGTATACATGTTGTAGTTCATAATTCCTTCGGGTCCGCCGTATAAGGCTTCCCTTTGTAAAACCCAGATTCCAGCGCTTTTTCGAAATAGAAAGGAAAACACGGTCAAAACTCATGGCTGGCTGTAAGGCCGGACTTCAAATGTTATATGCTCTAGTTTGTACTCATCTACAGCTCTAGGGTATAATGATGTGCCATATATATAAACCTTAGGACCAAGATGACAGCGATATAGCTCCGAGATCCAAATTAAATTATTAATTATATATATATATATATTATATATATATATATATATATATATTATATAATATATATATATATATATAAT
The DNA here is from genome assembly GCA_000404065.3 of Pinus taeda. NCBI lineage: Eukaryota > Viridiplantae > Streptophyta > Pinopsida > Pinales > Pinaceae > Pinus > Pinus taeda. The sequence goes on along the minus strand of APFE030907877.1, from coordinate 177,692 downwards.
ATATCGTGTTTAATAGAACCATTAGGTACGATAACGGTGGTGTGCCATATATGTAATCTCTAGGACCTCGCCAATAACGATATAGCGATATAGTTGTTGGATCCGAAATATATATAATTGGTTAACACTACCATTGGGTCTGAAAGGTAATGGTGAACACTAAGTCTAGGTGTTAATTGCAATAAGCAGAAAAGGGGTTTTATGCATGTTTTTTTAGCATTTCTGCTATAAGGAGCTATGATAGGAATAATGATGTGATGGAGGGTTTTATGAGTTAAATAAATCCTGATGAGTATATGAATGAAGGGCTTAAATAGGGTTATAGGCAAGGGATTCTCTAAGGGGGTTTAACCATTTGTGAATGGAATATTTGACTCTCCAGAGAGCTAAATCCCTCAAGTGAAATAGATCATTCGGAGAGATGCAAGATTAGCTTCTAGGTCACCCATCCAAAACTGTTGCTAATGCAAGTTTTGAATGGGCGGTAGTTGTCACCACAACGGTGTCAGGCAGAGTTACCCTTTTCCATTGATTTCAAAGGGGGAGAGAAGGCAGTAGGAAGAGGTGCCCTGATTGTAGGGGAGTACTTGTGTTGCCATCAATGCCAAACGGGGAGATTGTTGATCTAAAGAAGATCTGAGGTTGTCATTGATGTCAACACAAGCAGCACCAAGGGCTATCGTGAACTTTCAAGGGAATTTTTACTTGAAAACTTACTCTATTTCTAGTCAAGGATCTTCTATATGGATTCTACTCATCGAGATGTTTTCGTTGATATATGGCATGCCAAGTAATTCTTCACGGTTTGAGAGATATTCATGTTTGAAGTTAGTAACCTCAGTTAGTGGGCTAAAATCCTATGGGGTTGTGGCATGGCACACATAATTGGTTTTGGTCATTGAATAGTCAACAATTAATATTTTTTTAAGCTCCTAAAATCTCTCCAACATTCTCTATAGAAGCCCCTCTCAATTCTATAAAAAGAAATCTCATATATCCTCCAAAAGTAGCGATCGTGGAATTTTCGCTATAACTTCATTTTTGTGAAGTCTTAGATTTGGAAATGAAAACCCATTTGATTCAAAATCTAGATGAACGTTGTGGCCGAACTTCATATCTTGGTTCGCTATAGTTACAGAGATATGATCTGTGGAAATTAGGGTTTTGGAGGCTCCCGAATTTCATCTCAAAGAAGTGATCTTGAGAAAATTGTCATAACTCTCTCTTTGAGAAGAGGATGTGAATTATGTAAAAAGTGTCAGATAGTGCATGGAATATAGTTTTATGTGTATCAATTGTAGAGCCGAATGAGGAAACAATGACAAGTGGCATGCCGTACAAGTTTTCTCTACTGAACTATTCCATAATTAGGTCATTGTGAGAGATTGGGCATAACTTTGCCTTGAAGAGTCCAATTCGGGTCAGACCTGTGATATTGGAAAGAAGACTCAAAGAGATACTATAGGACAAAAGATCACATATTGGGGATCTAAAATAATTGAGATACATCAGATTAAATACCGTACTCCTAGAAGGCAAGAAACAAAACCTAGATCAAGTGTTGTCAAGGGGTGCAAAGGACCAAGACTTTCTAGGGCAGCAAAGAGAAAGGTGCAGCAAAATGATGCAACTGAGGTAAGATATAGGTAAGTATCTTTTGTATAATCATGTTCATCTCTTAATTGCATTAGTTTCTTTGTATTCTAATTTGTTTTTTTTGTTTAGCACTGACATATGCTTTGCAGGATGAGGTAAGTTTTGCTATTACCATGTCATGGGTATTTCCTTGAAGACTTTTTGCAGGTATTATATATTCATCAAGAGAAGACTCAATGCATAATCTAATTTTCTGAAGAGTGAGAAAGGGTAGCATGACAAGAGTAGCAATCAAGGTGTAGAACTACAACAAGAAGTTCACCACATGATATCTTCAAGTGGGCAGCACTGCATACAAACATTGTAAAAGTATCATTGTACAAAGTCATTGTAAAAGCATCATTGTAAAAGTTGTACAAGTGTCTATGTGCCAAGAGTTGAAGAGGCAGTGTCGGGAGGTATAGGATCATAATTAGGTGGTTGTGTCATAGTTGGGGTTATGGTCTAGTGTGTCTTATTCTTCTACATCATTTTAAAGTGGGCCATTATTGTTGGTACAGGAGTCCATTCTTGTTTTATTCTTCTATAGGGTGGTAGGGCGGTGCTAGGCTAGTGCATGAAGTCACCAAAAGGTTCAAGCCTGTGAAAACTTTAGGGTGGTAGAGTGGTGCTAGGGTGAGTTGTAGCTCATTGGGTATTGGCGCATTCGTTCAGTTGACTACTGAATAATCTCGAGTGTTGGAGCATCCATTCAGTGGGAGTTGGAGAAGAATGCTCTTCTAGAATTCTAGGAAGTTTTTGCTTTCATTTGAGTTGGGGCTAAAGATTAAAGAATTTATTTGAAAAGAGATCAGCGGTTTTTGACTCGGAGGGGGTTTTCCACCTAAAATATTTGTGCCTCCTGTGTTTTTTTTATTTAATGTTATTACTGCATAAACATTAATAATAATTGAAGATTAACTAATGCTTTGAAAAGATTTAAAAGTGCTAAGTGCTAAGGAATACTAATTCACCCCCCCCCCCTCCCTCTTAGTATTTTCCAACAAGATTTTCCTTTGAGAACTCTAAATTTGGATCAAGGAAAGAAAAGGAAGGGAAAAGAAGGAAATGGAAAGAAAAGATCATGAAAAGAAGACTTGGATCAAGCAGCCATAGTGGGATTGTTTGTAGGTATCGAGTTGAATGTATGATTTCCTTGCCATTTTTTCCATGCATGGTACATGCATGTGTGTAATGGTTGTCTTTTTGTCATTGCCATGGGATTTTCTAGGTTTGATAATGCTTTTCAGCCTTGCCTTTCCATTTTCAGATAGTCATGGTGTGATGGGGTCCCTCTTATTTGGTTAAGCTGGATTGTCAGATGGTTTTGAAACTTAGTGGGGTGGTCTCAGGAGGAACGCAAGGCCTAAGAATCCCTTGAATAGTAATGGAGGAATACACAATAAATCCTAATTGTGCATACCTCATTGGGCCTATGAATCCTCGACTAGTGGATGGCAAGATACATGATAAAGCCTAGAGGTGTATGCGCTCGTTAGTCCTAGGAAACCCTTGATTAGTTATGGAAGGATACATGGTAAAGACTATAAGGTGGAGACAAACAAATTCCGCACAATTTAGGTGAAGAAAGCCAAAGGCATTCATGCCTGTTTAGGGCCCAGTGATCCCTTCACCAGTATAGGGTGGGATTTCAGTAAATATTGTAGTGTATGTTTATTGTTTGGGCCTACGAATCCCTTGGCAAGATACATGGTTGGTTTTGTTTTCAGTCCCACACTCATGCTTGGAATATGGCATGGGGGTGATTGGCTGAAACTAATATTTGGTTCAACCCAATCTATGGTTGGGTGGTTTGTGGAAGTCCCTGACTTGGTTGCATTTTGCATATCTCAACAAGACCTATTTTCCTCTTGTGAAATATGTGTAAATCTACTTGCTATTATGTGATCCTAATGGTATCATTACTATTTTATTAGTTATATGCTATTTATAAGCATGGCTTATGACATACTTGAGTTATGGATCTCATTATGTTTTTTTAAATAAATGAATCAACAATGAATGCATGACCTAATAAATGATATTGGAACTATTATGAAATGGCATGATACCTTCTTGACGAATCTTAAATAAGTATGAAGTCCATATGCTCATATGTGTTTATGTGCCCTGTAGATTACATGTTCATGATGTATTTGAAAAAATGTTTTTCATGGCTAGGCCTTGTCAAACCAAGTCCTTTTTAAAGTTTTTCATTAGAGTCCTTATCATCTTCTTATTTATCCTTTATGAGAGTTTCATCCAGTTCTGATTAGAGGCCTAAGTCCTAGCCCTAAGAAAGTGGCTCAAAATCTAGGGTCGATGGTAGAGAACTAACTGGAAAAGTCTACGGTCACATGGATGTAGGCTTGTGCATGTGACTGGAGGGTTTTAATAGAATTAATGGTTTGTCATCAGTGCAACTGGGGCTCTAGTTTAGTCAAAATACAAGTTTTCTCATGGGTTGGACAATTAGAAGGGTTGGCTGGCTCATGAAGGTTTTGTAGCATCTAAGGAAGGTAAGATTGGTCTTGTAGGTTTTAACCCCGTGTAGAAATTACCTACATACAAGTTCTAAAAATAGAAAATAAAAAATGGCGAGAGAATAACACATAAAACAAATATACACAGAAAATTTCCCCTAGATGCCAAAACTAGGACTAACAGATTGATTTTCATTATGTTCCTTTCAATGTTACAATACATATATATACATGTTGAAGCATCCATAGACCTAAACCCATTAACCATGGATTAGAACATAACCGTAGTTCCATTGACTGGATCTACAAAATACCATGGACCGAAAACCATCGTGCCCAAAACCATGTGTGAAATCCATGCACAAAACTATAGGTAGGTCCGCCCACCTAATATAAGGTCCAATTTTTTTTTCCACTACTAGGGCTAGTCGTGGAAAGAATATAACACAACCCAATATTCTCCCACTTGTTGTTTTCTTTCCATAGGGGACCATAGGAGAGCTTAGTCACTGATCTAGCCTTGCAACACCCATTATTTCGCTACCCCAAGAGAACTTCTTAGTGCTCACAGACTTTTTCAATGCATCTGCAGTATTCTTTAAAGTGTCAACCTTTACTAGCAACACCTTTTTGTCTTCTACCATATCCCTCACAAAATGATACTAAACATCAATGTGCTTTGTCTTTGAATGATAAGCAAGGTTCTTTTCCAAGAAAATTACACTTTAGCTGTCACATTCTATCTTTATAGTTCACTATACTAGACCCATACTTGAACACAATCTCTCCAACCAAACTACTTCCTTGCTTGCATGAGTGGCTGCCATGTATTCTGCCTCTGTAGTTGACAGTGCCACTATAGATTTTCTCTTACTCATCCAATTGACTACAACTCCAAATAAGTTAAACACATACCCACTTGTAGATCTTCTCTGATCCAGATCTCTAGCCCAGTCTGCATCAACAAAGCCATGGATGTGAAAAACTCTGTCAAATCCTGGTCTTCCTTGGTAGCACAAACCATAATCACTAGTGCCACGCAAATACCGGAAAACCTACTTCAATGTTGTCCAATGCTCCTTCAGTGGTTTTGACATAAACCTACTCAATACTCCCACTACATGTGCAATTTCTGGTCTAGTACATACCATCGCATACATTAGGCTACCGACTACACTTGCATATGGAACATGAGACATGTCCTCTTCCTCTTCTTGTGTCTTGGGATGTTATTCAACATATAACTTTACACCTACAGGAATAGGAACCTTCATCAATTTACTATCATTCATATTAAACCTCTGCAGTGTTGTCTCGACATACTTCCTCTGGTTTAACCAGAGCTTCCTCTTTGCCTGATCTTTCTTAATTTCCATGCCCAAAATATAGTTTGCAGCACCAAGATCTTTCATGTCGAATTTGGAGGACAATTGGGTCTTCAAATCTTGGATAATTCCTTTGTCATTTCCAACCAACAACATATCATCCACATACAAGACCAAATAAATAACACAGTTACCAATTAATTTAAAATATACACAGTGATCTGCTTTGCTTCTGGTGAAGCCAAGTTCCCCTATAAATGTATCAAATTTCTGATACCACATCCTTTGTGACTGTTTTAACCCATACAAAGACTTCTTTAACTTGCATACCAGTTATTTCTTACACTTCACCACAAAGCCTTCAGGTTTCTTCATGTAGATCTCTTCCTCCAGATCCTCGTGAAGAAATGTTGTATTCACATCCATCTATTCTACCTCAAAATAAAAAATAGTAGCAATAAATAAAAGTAATCTAATACAAGCTACCTTGGCAATAGGAGAAAAAGTATCACCAAAATAAATTCCCGACACCTGGGAATAAGCTTTTGCTACGAATCGAGCTTTGTATTTCTCCACCTTTCCTTATCCATTCATCTTCTTCTTGAACACCCACTTGCTGCCAATGGGTTTCCTTCTAGCCGACAACTCCACCAGTCCCAAGCCTCATTTTTATGCAAAGATGCCATTTCATCAACCATGGCCTCTTTCTAGAGTTTTCCATCCTTTGAATCTACTGCTTCCTTCACAGTTCTCGGATCATCATCAGTAATAGATAAAGGAAAATATGAAAAAAAAGAAGATGGACTATACTTTTCTGGCTACCTTCTTTCTCAAATTGATCTTCTCTCAACAAGAGTTTGTGGCTCTTCATCTTTTGATTCCTCTTTTGTTGTGGAGTCTGATTCTTCCTCCCTAAGCTAAAACTCTATCTTCTGAGGTTCCTTTGGTAAAATTCATGTTTAATAACATATTTCACCTCTCTAAGCACCACATCTCAGTTGTACACTACCTTCCTTGTTTATAGGTTCCAAAGCTTATAACCTTTAACACCATCCTTATACCCAATAAAGATGCACCTTTTAGATTTATTGTCCAACTTTGTTCTTTTCTCCTTTCAAACATGTAGTTATGCATCATATTCAAATACCCTTAGATGTGGAAGAGAAGTTTTCTTACCAATCCATACCTCTTATGGAGTCTTATCCTCCAACGTTGATGAAGGTGATCTATTGACCAGGTAACATGCACTCTCTACCGCCTCTTCCTAGAAGTCCTATCCTAACTCAGCACCACTGAGCATGCTTCTTGCCCTTTCCATCAACGTCTTGTTCATTCTTTCTGCAACTTCATTTTTCTTAGGTGTGTATGGAGTAGTATTCTGCCATGCTATACCACACTTCTTATAGAACTATTCAAGTTCCTTCTTACAAAACTCTCCACTGTTACCTATCCTCAATACCTTTATCTTCTTCTTTGTCTAGTTTTCCACTAGAGCCCTAAATTATTTAAACCTCTCAAAGAATTCAGATTTCTTCTTGAGGAAATATATCCATGTATTCCTTGAGAAGTCATCTATAAATGATACATAGTACACAGACTTACCTAGTGATGGAATTGACACAGGTCCAAACACATCACTGTGCACAAGCTATAATATCTATTTCTCCCTCTTACCACTAGAGGGGAAACTCACTCGATTCTGCTTCCCATATACACAATTTTCACAGAAATCAAAATCTAGAGAGATATTAGACATACCTTCTACTATACCTTTACCATGAAGCATTCGAAGGCCCTTCTCTCCAATATTTCCAAGCCTTTGATGCCATAGCATGGTCATTTCTCTAGAGACCACTAGATTTTCTGCTCTGCTTTTAGGAACAACAGAACTATTGAACCCATTAATAACAGTGCTACCTTGTAGCTTGTATAAAGTTCCAATGCGAAAACCCCACATCAATACCAATGCTACCTGAACCATCTTGTAGATATCTTTCTTGAACATTGATTTTACACCTATATCATCCATATTTCTTACAGAAATTAGATTTCTGGCCAATGCAGGAATATGCAGAACACCCTGAAGTGTTCTAATCCTTCCACCTTGTAACGTCAACTTGAATTTTCTGCAGCCAACAATTCTAGCCTTCCTGTCACCCCCTAAGTAGACATCACCACCATCATATTTCTCATACTCACAGAACCATTCTCCATGGGGAGTGAAGTGAAAGGATTCACCTGAGTCAATCAACAATGCCTCATGATCTACATGTGTACTTGAAGAAGAAACCAAGTACACATCCCCACCTTAATCTAAGGTGGTTTTCACCTCTGCAGAAGGAGAATCATCAGATCCCTTTCCTTTCTCATGAGCTTTAGATTTACAGTCCCTTTTGTAGTTCCCTTCCTTTTTGCATTTCCATCACACCTTTATAGGTTTTCTTGGAGATTTAGAGCTCCCTCTAGATTTAGATCTCCCACTTGATGACTTATTTTTGTTTCTGATTTGGGACTATCCTTGTATAGACAAGGCATCACCATTCTAGCTCTCAATATTCTTTCATATCATCTCCTCCGTCAGTAAGGATGAGACTATTTCATCAAACTGCAAGGCAGTTGCAATGCTACCTATTGAAACAACTAGAATATCCCATGAATCTAGTAGAGAACACAACAAACTGATGCACTTATCTTCATCTGAAATTTTAATATCAACAGATAATAGTTGGCTTACCACAATATTAAATGTGTTTAGATGCTCTGTCACTGAGTCTCCATATTTCATCCTCAAGTTATACAACTTTTTCTATAGGAACAATTTATTCACCAAAGATTTAGATTGGTACAAAGTCCCTACCTTGTCCCGCAAAACCTTTATCGTAGCTTCCCCTGACACATTCAACAATACTGAATCTGAGACACACAATTGTATTGTGCTTTTTTCCTTTTGATCCAACTTATTCCAGTCTTCATCGGACATTGTTGTTGGTTCTTTACCCAGATATACTACAATCCACTAATCTTTATCCACTCATAGATCCTCCATCTTGATTTTCCACAACTCAAAACTTTGACCATTAAATTTCTCAATCTCTATCTTTCCACTACTCATCGTCTTATTTCACCACAAGAATTGATCTCGTAGATCTCCCACTAAACAAGGTGTACCACATTCCCGAGAAAAACACCTCAGTAGCAAAGGTGTTCCCTTGAAGCCAAAACAACTCTAACACCAAATGTAGGTTTTAACCCCATACAAAAATTACCTGCATATGAATTCTAAAAACAGAAATAAACAATGGCGAGAGCATAACACATAAAACAAATATACACAGAGATTTTCCCATGGATCCCAAAACCGGGAATACCAGATTGATTTTTCATTATGCTCCTTTCAATGTTACAATGCATATATATACATGTCGAAGCATCCATAAATCCCAATCCATTAACCCTGGATTAGAACATAACTGTAGTTACCTTGACCAGATCTACAAAATACCATCGAAGGAAAGCCATCGTGCCCAAAACCATGTGTGAAATCCATGCACAAAACCACAGGTATGTCACCCACCTCATATAGGGTCCAGAAAAAAAAAATTGTGGCGCTACCCCAAACCTCGTAGAGGGAGGCTACTGCCCCCTTGTGACCCCCCCGCTGTGCCCAACACAAAGAATATAACACAACCCAACAAGTATTGTTTTATCAATTCCACTTACTTTAACTATACTTTGGGAGTTGAATCATATCCTAGTAACTCTTCGTCACATGTTTACCCCAGTGGACTAGTTAGCTTGGCTAAAATGTGGCAGGATGGTTTTTCAAGTAATCGATCTTGTAGAGATCTCCCCAAGTTGACTTCTCCCTCCTTGTTACAAATAACACCTCAATGTCACTCTAATGCATGAAGATGATGACTCCTTTAGGTTTAAGGCAACAGTATGACAACATGATCAGTCTCAAAAATCCAACCTTAATGCCATGGATGGTAGTAAATTTATTGGAGAGGTAAGGTACTTTAGGATTTACCATAATGGGGTTGAGATCCACATATGATGGAAGAATGAGCTCAAGGGAGAACAAGTGAGGTATCCAAGATAGAATCTGATACGGATCCATTTGGGTGCATCACTCCCATCATCCAGATCAGTGTTTTAGGGCTCATCAAACCCTAATTTCAGTTGCTACATGCCCTAAACAAGTTAACCTATTGAATGCCTCCTTCCTAAATAGTTTCTTAGCCTGAAGACACCCTGAAATGACTCCTTGAAGGACCACCATAGGTAGGCCCATGTGAGGGTGCTCTGCAGAGCACTTAGGCCCACTTTGACCTACACTAGGTGAGATTGAGCGAAATTTTCATAGGGTTTTGGGAATATTCCTTGGTTCTAGATCATTCTAGAAGAATCCCACCTCTTATCCCCTCCTATGATCTTGTTATATACCTAGGGGGGATAATATGGGGTACCAAGGGAGGTACACAAGGTAAAAATGTAATAATGGGATGGGCCATAGTAATAAATAAGGTGGTTAACCCATATCATGTAAGGGACCACAAGCAGTTAGTAATAATGTAATGGGCCCATGGTATTAATGGATGGTATGAGGGAACCACGGTAATGATCCATGGTATTGCATGTATGAGGCCTATATAGAGGCTAGAGACTCCACATGGAGAGATGTCAAGAAATATTGTCAAGGATTATTGTATGTACAAGCATATGGCTTGTGGAGTGTTCTCCTTCCTTAAGGAGTGAATGTATGGTGTTGCCCTAACTTAAGGGTTTGATATCAATAAAGAAGCATTTCTATCTTATTTCTTGGGTTTATTTCTAGTATCATATCAGATCTATAATATTTCCGGTTTAGATCCATAACAAGTTGTATTAGAGCTACAACACATGGTATTAGAGCACGTGGAAATTGGATAGTGTAAGGATCCATTAAACTCTTATTCTCTTATTCCTTCCTCCATGGAAGCTAACTCTAAGTTTGGAAGGCCATTCCATACCCTCATTTATGACAAAACCTCCTCCATCTTCCTATAAATTGAGCACTCATCTATTGATCAAGGGCTATACATTCATGAATTATAAGGAGATAATGTTAGTTTGAAAACTGAGACTATTGTAAGTGTCGTTATGCTACCGGAATGTCATGCTTTTGATGTTATGTGGACGAGATCCAAGCTGGAGGAGTGACTTTGTATCAGACATGATGGTTGTAATTCCTTCTTCTATTCAATAAATTATTTGAACCTTTTTCCCATATGTTTTTATTGATATATGATGCTTATATGTGTGAATGTATCTAATTCCATTTACTTGTATTCAGTAGATCTTTTTCTTTGATCGGTTCTTTGTCTTCTGCTTGTGTTTATAGGTACTTCTCAAGCATGTCAAGTACGGGAAGGAGAGATAGGATCGATACAAGGGAGACAAGATGAAAGTGGAACTACAAGTAGGTCTTCTCATATTCTTTGTCTTATCTATTTCTTATAGGAAAAGGCTAAAGTGCTTTAAACTATTGTCCTAGATATTGTTGGGACTCACAATTGACCTATTTTTGACCTTATCTTTTGCCGTATAATTACCCTTTTTGCAGTCATAAGTGAAAGATTTTATTTTATAATGACATATTAACCCCAAGGCATGAAGTAACCTTCCGCACATCTATGTTTAATTGTTTATTTCATATTCGTGATTATCTTTATACTTATCCTTGGAAACGCTGACTAAACTGTCAAATAATCATCTTAAGCTTGCAGGAGTTATAACGAGCAGTTGCTGCAACACCAGAAATAGCAACTATGCAGTTGCTGCAACACCATAAACAGCAACTACGCAGTTGCTGCAACACCAACAACAGCAATTACCTAAAGCAAGCTATTTTGTAACAGCCATGGACAACAGATGGTAGCTATCTAGAGAATTGTGACGTGGCATAATCAAGCGGAAGTCTAAAGAAAAAGAACATAGTCAGCATGAACAACATGGGGAAATGGCGAAGGAATATGAAGATCCCGAGAAGACAGTCAAAATCAGTTACCCGCCGTGTAACAGCTAAAGTTTAAGAAAAGGATGTATCATCATACTGTTGTAACAACACTCTGAATTGCTTATTTTTGACAAAACAGGTTAACTGAATAGGCTGTAATATTCTATTGTAATAGATGTCTCCTCTATAAAGAGGAGACATCTAAATGAAACGGGGGAGGTCGGTGTCTATGGTCAGTCTGTAACTGAGATTCTGAGAACATCAGCAAGGCTAAACTCTGTTGTATTTGATCTTTCTGGCAGATGAATATAAAACTGTTTTGAGCACTTAATCTCGTCTTCGTTTTCCCGGGGAATCTTTTGAGAGGGACTGGGCCCACCTTCTTCACAAGATTCACCCATTTACTTTCCTATCAAGTGTGTAAGTGTGCAGCCATTTCTTTTCAGTACTCTGTGTGGATTTGATAGCATTACCTCTGGTATTCTTTGTTTTACTAGTACTCTGTTTCATTGATCTTTGAGTTTTGTTTCTCACCGGTGAATGAGAGTGCAGTGTGCATCAGTAATTCTGATTACAGGGGTAGGTGTTGAACGTCCCCATCTGGAGGATAGGGTCCTAATCCTCTGCCAACAGAGTGTCCATTATTTTGCTTTTTAGATCTGTAGATTTAATTAATTGTTTTCATTTTAACAAATACTGTAATGACATAACATAAGAATTACGTATACTACAGCTTTCGATGCTTTTAGACTCTAAGTACATACAGTACGTAGTGCCTTTGAAATAAAAAGACTTTCCCTGGTCGACAATTAATGTGGTACTTGAATGCTTAATTCATAAACAATTCAACTAGCCAACAGATATGGCTACTCATCTAGGGAATTAGTATTTATCCGTAGATACCAAATTCTACAAAACAAATTGGTGACTCTGCTAGGGAACGATTATTGTTCCAAGTATCTTATCCATATCCTAGGACACTCTAGCAAAACTTACTTCCTTTCATTGATTGTATTTCAGCATTGTTGAAGTGTTATTTGGTCAAAAATTAAGGTTAGATGAATCTTCAGTGGCCTCTCAGGAATTAGCCCAGGCTTGGTCAGGGGACAGTGCTCTGCATAGCACCCTTGAGTGAGAGACAATGCTCTGCAGTGCATTTAGACCCTCTTTGACCTTGCTGATCCACCTTAGGGAAAATTTTCACCTTTCGATTGGGTTTCTTCTCCAAATTTCCTTTTGTTTATGCTTGCTGAAAGATCAATGATTGTAGTATGTCTCTGAAATCAACTTTTATTTCCTCTTTCTAACCGTGCTTTCACTTGATTGATTAATGTTTCTTAAATGTTTTCTTTTTCATTATCAATCCATAATCAAAGTTATATTATAGTCGATTAATCTTTGTTTGAAAGAAAGTGTCGTAAAAGTATTCTTTTCCTTCGAAACAGAACTATCGTAGTCTTCTTTCTTATTAAAGGTTGATTGATTGTATGTGTATTAGTTTCCTTTTTTTTCATCATAACATTAAGGGAATCGAAAAGAAAAACTTGCATTGTTCATATTGTAGTTTGAGAATGCTTGAAAGGAATAGCTAGGGAAATTTCATTAGATGTGCTCTTTGCTCTTTGTCAAAGATCTAATTGCTCTATCCCTAAGTAGCTAGGATTTTCATCGTTAAATTGAATGAGAATAATGCTTATCATATTAATTGCATTTTAGGAATTTCAAAAAAATGTGGTGAACCTTGAAAGCCAAATTCTAAAGAAGATCAACCTAAAATTTATCTGAATTTACCTAATGGAGCATTGTCACATAACAAAAAACATTTAGTAGTTCTAGGGTAGAGACGTGTTCCGGCATCGTAAAACAATGTAGTTGTCGCTAACTTGTCTCCAATACATCCTGAATGTGACACGTCATTCCATGTACATGATTATATCATAGCTCATCCACGTACCTTCGTGTATATAGGGCAGTGTTACATTACATAAAGTATATGGGAATTCTCTCACTGTGTGGTTTTGCATTAGACAACGCTTATATGGATTGGCCTCCATGTACTTTCAAGTATATATGGGAGGACAACACTAGGTTGCTATCCATCCTTAGGTAACCAAGTCAGCTGCCTTGTACACTATGATACACCGAACACAGCCTTCGGGGAGATTTCCTACCCTACTTCTTGGTTCGCCAAGAGGTATTCTACAGTTCACAGTTTCTTGGTAGATCTTTTTCCAAGATTATACCTCTTTTGTTTTGTTATGTTACTTTGATTAAAATAAAATTAATTGACTTCGGGTAACATCCTCCATGCTCACTCCTTATTTGAACTTAGGTTGAAGCATATGGTGACAAATCCGGAGTCCACCAATGAAGGAATTCCTTTTGATGGGAATCCTAGTCCTTTTTCTCCTTTTGTAAATACTAGTGCTCCTTATATGGCTACATTATCCCTTTCGGGATTTACCATTGGCTTTCCAGTATGGTTGTTTTCAACATCCTTGGTTCAAAATGTCGTGATTTATCCACAATTGAGTACTCCTCCAACTGGACAAAATCAACCTCCAGTTGATCCTAAAGTTGACCTTTTGCCTTCTTCCTTGGTTGTTTCTTCCTCCCCTTCTTCCACTTCGACTGGTGAAAGTATTGGTACTAGTAACTAGGTGGATAAGAAGAAGAAGAAAGGGAAGAAGAAGAAGAAGAAAATTCAGCAGAGGGGCGACCAAGAAACCATTGTTTTGAATGCAAAATCTGATGAGAAACAATCCATCAAGCCTCACAAAGTTTGATATCCATGCAAACTCTGGGCGAGAGATCATCTTCTTCGAAATTTTCCTGATATTCCTTAGATATTAGGAGAATGGTCTTCTCATTCACATCATCCTTTCTCATCAACTTCTGAAGATCATGCTGGTTACACACCATCAACTAGTGGTAGTAAAGTTCATGGAAAGAAGGGAAAAGTCAAGTTTCCCTGTAGATTATGTGAAGGGAATCACCCCATTCACCTTTGTCCCTATCTGTATGAAGCCAAAAAAGTGTTGGATAACAGTCCTACTTCACCGCAGTGACTTCCATCTGGTTACAGGAGACTCTCCCTTCATCCTTCATTAGTTGATGAATTGACTGATTCAAATCAACCATTGGTCAAACCCACTCTCTCTGAAAGTGAATCCTATGAGTCTATACCCGAGCCAAATCAACAGGTCGAGGTAACAATTGACCCAATTTCACCTTTATTTAATTGTACCTTTCTCGTAGAGAGTGAATATGATACCACTCAGGTTCTTTCCGTTTCTTCAGATTCCAATGAGCTTGGGGGCAATCCTACTGTTCCATCAAGGCAAGAGGAAAATCCTCCCACTCTTGTAACTCAAGGGAATGATTTTCCTGTTCTTACGGCACCCCCTCCAAGTAGTCTAGTCGCTTCCTTTGATTGGAATCAACTGGAAAGATTATGTCTTCCTTCTTATGTGCCTTTTCAGATCATAGTGTAGGTTTGTAATATGATTATATTTGGCACTATTATAGATGAAAGTGCATCAATGAGTATCCTTTCCTCTATTGCTTGGCAAGCACTTGGTTCACTGCCACTTGTGCTAGCTACCCAGAATTTGTTGGCTTTTAACAGAGGAACCAGTTAACCATTAGGGATCCTTCCTTAGTTGCCTATTAATTTGGGAGAAAAAATGGTTTGTCTGAATCTGATGATATTCCCAAGCCCCTTGGATTACAATTTACTTCTTGGGCACGACTATGCTTATGATATGGGAGTTATTGTTTCGACACCCTTTCAAGTGATTTGTTTCTCACATGAAGGCAAAATTATCACTGTTGACTAGCTTTCATTTTCATGTCCAAAGATGGCTTCCTGTCATCCATCTTTGCTAAATGGTTTTTTTGTCCCAATGGTATCTTCCCCACCATGGGTCAATTATGTGGCAACTTGTTCCATGCCTACATCAATGGATGATCAATTCTGTGATGTTGTACATGATGTCTTGGAAGCATTAGAACCATTTCTCTCTAATGGATTCCTTGCTACGTATCCCTTCCAAAGCATGGTTCTCCCATTTGATGAGGACCTCTTGGAAGTCATGACTTCTTATGGGTTGTGATCAAGGAATATGAGGATACTTGCTAGTCTTGTGTCAGCCTCGTTAAAAAATGAAACCAAGGATATGACGATAGTTCCTTGTCTTATGTCAACCTCATTAAAAAATGAAACCAAGGATATAAGGGTAGTTCCTTGTCTTGTGTCAACCTCGTTAAAAAATGAAACCAAGGATATGAGGATAGTTCCTTGTTTTGTGTCAACCTCGTTAAAAAATGAAACCAAAGATATGAGGATAGTTCCTTGTCTTATGTCAACATCATTAAAAAATGAAACAAAGGTCATGAGGATAGTTCCTTGTCTTGTGTCAACCTTCTTAAAAATGAAACAAGGAATATGAGGATAGTTCTTTTACTGTGTCAACCTCATTAAAAAATGAAACTCCCATGAGCATAGTTCCTTGTCTTGTGTCAAGCTCATTAAAAAAATAAACAAGGAATTTTGAGCATAGTTCCTTGTCTTGTGTCAAGCTTGTTTAAAAATGAAACTAAGGGTACGAACATAGTTCCTTGTCTTGTGTCAAGCTCATTAAAAAATGAAACAAGGACCCCTGGAACAAAGTTCCAATTTGAGTCTTTGATTAGATCTCATAAAATCCCAGTCGAGTCTTTCACTTGATCTCGTATATGAACCTTCATTCCATCTAGCTCATAGCCACAAGTAGTCTACTTACGTGAATGTAATGAAGCTTGGGGGGCATGCACCTAGTGGTAAAGTTAAGTTTCCCTGTAGGTTATGTGAAGGGAATCACCCCATTCAGCTCTGTCCCTATCTGGACGAATCCTAAAAGGTGTTGGATAACCGTCATGCTTCATCAGAGTGACTTCCATCTGGTTACAAAAGACTCTCCCTTTCATCATGTTCGGGGCATGTAAACTAATGTCAAGCATAGTTTTTCATTTCAATCTTGTTTAAAAATGAAACTAAATTCAAGCATAGTTCTTCGTTTTAAGCTTGTGTAAAAATGAAACTGAATCCAAGAATAGTTTTTTGTTTCAGGCTTGTGTAAACATGAAATTGAACCCAAGCATAGTTCACTATGGTTCAAGCTTATGTAAAAATGAACCCATTTCGATTTTTAACCATCGTGATTGCCATTCTATTAGCCTCTTTCATCAGATGAGCCTTGGTTGTTTTCATCCCATCGCCACCATTTCTTTGGCCAATCTTATGCTTTCACTTGGTTGTTTTACCCTTTTTGAGGAATAGTTGCAATGAGTGGTCTTATTAGCTAACCTCTTCACATAAATCAACATGTTTTAAGAAGTTCCAACATCACCAAAACTAATTGCTATCCTAGACACCACTCGTTCCTCAAAGTGGAGTCCTCTTTAAGCTATTTTCAGACTTTCTAAACATGAAAATATTTTCGAGCGCTTATCCTTTTTAGCTCATTAACGGATTGGAAATGAAATCTACTCACTATAACTTTAACCCTTTTTTGACCTGAGATAGATTAAATATGAAAAAGGAATACGTTGATTGAACATGGTCAATAAGTTCTCTCTCGTATTGTTTTATGCTTTTTCAGGCTTGAGAGACAAATCTACGAAAAAGAACTTGTGGAGTTTTCTTTTTGTCCCTTTTCAAACTCTCTAAATATGATAAGGCCTGAGTTATCTTTGTTGTTAAACTCGTTAAAACATCAAAAAGCAACAAACTTGTCCATCTATAAAAGACTGAATTTCACCTTCGCTAGACTCATTAAAACATCACATAGCAATGGATTCACCCAAAGGATGGAATTATACAACAAGCATATGTTATCCTCCTCAAGCTTGATAAAAATGAAGAAGTACAGGTCAGCAATGACCGAGGAAAATGGGAAAAAAGGGAAAGCCACTTTATGGTAGCAGGTCGCTCTCGAGCATGCCACTTTCACTTCATTGCCATGACTATTTGGGTTGGGTTATCTGCTTGATGGTTATCATACCTATGGTCTATCACACCATCTATTACTTTGATTTTGGGTCAATGATGCCAATTTATTCACTGTCATGGATATGTTCAAGTGAAGTCATTCAGTTAAAATTCATCCTTTGCAATACTCATAAACCTTCATTTTCATGACCGCCATTTCTGAACCTTGTGTCGTCATCAAATTTCATCTCCAAAATCATTACACTCATTTTGTGTCATTGATGTGGGATACATCAAGGCCCTCTTGTGACAAGTCACTTCTTGTCGACATCAGCACATTATCCAAGAAGGTGACTTAGAAACATCCTTCCACTACCTTGAGGCTTGCATACATTATGGTAAGTTTCTTGCTTCCAGTGATAGGTTGCGTCAATGACCTTCGACCAAAAGACTTTGTATGGTGTTCAACATCAAATCATCCATTCACACCATGTAGAATGTACTACAGTACCTTGAGGATCATTATCATTATTGGTGATTTCTCACACATCTGTTAACGACTTACATCATTGGCTCGTAATCAGATGGTGTCTTCCCATGTTCGACTTCAGATCACATATTCGTATGCTTAGACTCGTACTTGAGCAAATGATTGAATGAGATAGAATACCTCAAATCTAGTTTCATCCATCAAGGCTACGATTTCATGAAATGTACTAAATCATCCGTACAATGGCATTACATTGATGGTCATTCCGATCATGGGTCTATATCTGTAGATGACTATCTATGTACTTGTAATGAAAGTTTATATGCTAAGCATGGGTATGATTTCCCTCAGCAATTCATGAGAAAAAATCAAAACATCATGATATTATGTATTGTAATCGATGTAGGTCACCAACCACTTCAGAACCTCCTCATCACATCCTAAAGCATATCACTCGACATTATTATTTTCGACTTCATGCTTTAGGGAGCAGCTGTTACAGATCCATTTGGGCACATCACTCCCCATCATCTAGATTAGTGTTTTAGGGCTCATCAAACCCTAATTTTAGTTGCTACATGCCCCAAACAAGTCAACCGATTAAATGCCCCCTTCCCAAATAGTTCCATGGCCTGAAGACATCGTGAATGACTCCTTGAAGCACCAGTGTAGGTAGGCCCATGCAAGCGTGCTTTGTAGAGCACTTAGGCCCACATTGACCTATGCTCGGTGAGATTGAGAGAAATTTGCATAGGGTTCTGGGAATATTCCTTGGTTTTAGATCATTCTAGAAGGATCCCACCTCTTATCCCCTCATATGAGCTCAAAATTGGATAGGCTAAGGATCCATTAACCTCATATCCTCTGATTCATTCCTCCATGGAAACTAACTCTAAGTTTGGAAGGCCATTCAATACCCTCATTTATGACAAAACCTCCTCCATCTTCCTATAAATTGAGCACTCATGTAAGTGATCAAGGGCTGGACTTTGATGAATTATAAGGAGATAATGTTAGTTTGAGAATTGAGACTATTGTAAGTATCTTTATGCTACTGGAATTTCATGCTTTTGATGTGATGTGGATGGGATCCAAGCTGGAGGAGTGACTTTGAATTAGACATGATGGTTGTAATTCCTTCTTCTATTCAATAAAGCATTTGAACCTTTTTCCCATATGTTTGTATTGATATATGATTCTTATATGTGTGAAAGTATCTGATTCCATTTACTTGTATTCAATAGGTCTTTTGCTTTGATTAGTTCTTTTTCTTATGTTTGTGTTTACATGTACTTCTCAAGCATGTTAAGTACGGGAAGGAGCAACATGATTGATACAAGGGAGACAAGAGGAAAGCGGAACTACAAGTAGGTCTTCTCATGTTCTTTGTCTTATCTATTGCTTATAGGAAAAGGCTAACGTGCTTTAAACTATTGTTCTAGATATGGCTACTTATCTATGGAATTAGTATTTATCCGTAGATACCAAATTCTCCAAAACAAAATCATATTGGATTCAGGCTTATTATCGATGATAAATGGTTAAAACAACCATTGGAAGCTTCTGGAAGGGGAAGCTTAAGAAATATTTCAATTTTCTCAAATTTCTAGAATTTGCACACCTGTAGAAATGGATGACCAACTCTGGCCAGTGTTGGTGCAGAAGGGAGTAACTAGTATTGAACGCAGGTGGCTAAAGAAGCAAAGTGTGTTCGGAATAAAATCATTTATTTTGAGCAGTTAATCCTAGTGTTATACAAAATTTATGATTGTGGACAAAAGTATCCCCCATAGACCTAGTGTATTAACATAATGCAAAGAATATAGAGTTTCCTTTAGAGAAATTAAAACATGGAAAGAGGGAAACCTGGAATTCATTGCAAGATTTACTTTCCTCCTGGCTTTTAAGCTCCAATCCTAGCTATGATTCCTATAATTAGAACCTACACGTACAACCAAAACAATCCAAAGAGCTACAACATCTACGTAGCATGATTCAATCACTCTATTAAATCAATGAGCAACGAATTGAAATACATGAATGTAAACATAACATAACACATATGGGAAAACAAAACTCTTTGTATTAATATAAATAGGAGAGAGTTTCTAACAAAATATAGATTGGATCTTGTAGAGATCTCCCAAAGTTGACATGTCCTTCCTTGTCACAAAGCACACCTCAATGTCACCCTAATGCATGAATATGATGAATCTCTTAGATTCAAGGCAGTATCACGAGGGCATGATAAATCTAAAAAATCTAACCCTGATGTTGTGGATGGCAATAAATATATAGGAGAGAGTGGTAGTTTAGGAATTCTTATCCATTTACCAATCTAGGCTTGATATCCACTTAAGATGGAAGGATGAGCTCAAAGAGATAAGAGGTGAAATCTCCAAGGTAGGATAAGATAGGATTCGAGCTTCATTTCAAGGTAAATGGTTAGAATAACTCCTTGAAGCTTCTGGAAGAGGAAGCTTGGGGATTATTTTTAATTTTCTTGAATTTCTAGAATCAACACACCCTCAGTAGGGACAATTTGTTGTTGATCAACGTTGGTGTAGTAAGGAGAAAGCTACTACTGAATGTAGGTCTCTAAAAGGATAGGGTGCAATAGGGCTTAAAATAATTGTTTTGGAGCAGTTAAATCCAAAATATCAGTCATTTTGAAAGGTCATGCTTAGTTCTTTGTATAGGGATAATGATAACATGTTCACAAATGATGATTGATCCAATTTGTAGGCTTCTCGACCAGATGCGATAAAATGGCCTATAACACCAGAAACTCAAACGTTTTGGAAAGGTCATTCTTAGGGATTTGTGAAGGGATGATGACAACATATTCACAAATGTGGATTGATCGAGTTTACAAGGCTATTGACTAGATGTGAAAAAATTGTCTATAACACTACGCTTAGATTTTGATTTAATTTTCATTTTTAAAAGTCTCGTTATGAAGGAGAAAAAATTCATGTGGCTTACTTGAGACCTTATTTTAGCTAGCATGAAAGATTTCCTTTTCAAGTGGTCAAAAAAAGGGCAACTCTCTCCTTTCGCCTATTAATACCAGCAATTGATATCATACAACAACAAGTAAAAGAATTAAATTTATGCATTTATAATAGGTTAGGAATATATTTTAGATTAATTTTATTTTGAGGCATTGGGCCTATAATCGAGTGAAATCACTGTCCCAAATGAATAAGGGTTTCATTGGGGCCTTGATTGGGTGATTTCATGAATCTTGATGATGGTAAATTTTGGCCATCAATATGAAGTGAGGGTGATAATGTTGCTCAAGAAATAAAAAGGAAATAATGAAATGCATTAATCAAATTACTATATTGATTTTATTTCAATATAGTACAAACAAAAAAATTAAAAATTTGAGGTTCATAAAAGTGCATGTATGTTTCAAACTAGACCAAATCGAACTTCCTTTTGAATTTAATCAAGATCAACACTATATGTATATATGTGTCGTAGACCATACATAACCAAAATGCCTTTGGGATTCAACTAAGATCAATGTTGTATGTATCAAATGGAGCTAAAACCCCTTCAAGATTAACAATGAACTAGAAGCAAATGTATGTAATATACATGTCTCAGACAAACTAAACCAGTATGCATTCAAGCTCATCCATAAGTTGTTCCATCAAAATTCCTTTGAGCTTATCTAGACATTATGCCATCTACAACCAAAATTCCTTTGGGCTTATCGAAGAGATACACCATTCAATTCATAGTAAAAAAACATATTTATGCTTATACATAGAGCTATTCCATAATCAAAATTCCTTCGGGCTTATACACAAATTTGCACCACAATCAAAACACCTTCGGGTTTATGCATAATTTTGTGTTATAATCAAAACGTTGTTGGTTTATAATTTGAGTCGTGTCATAATCAAAATGGCTTCAAGGTTTTACACAAAGTTATGCCATAATAAAAAATCCTTTGAGCTTATCCACATATTGTGTATGTCTTAGAAGCGAATGATAGATATGTTTCTTACCACCGCATGACACCCAAATACATGTGTCTGAGTTCTCCCCTATGTCACATTGTGGCTAACATTTGAGTCCTTGGCCTATGTAAATTTGGATTTGGGCTAGTGTAGAACCTTCCATATAACTTGATTTGGTGCCTATATTGTGACCATATTAGCGCCTAGGGCTTGCCCAATTCTCCATATGACTATGCTAAGTGGCTTGGCCTTTAGGGGTCAATGTTTCACCCAATGTTGATGGAAACATGATGTCATCATGTCTTATGGAACTCTCTAAGTGGTTCCATGTGTCACCTAGGGTTGGCCTAATTGGCCACTTAGAACTATTGACTAGACATGCCACATGGAACCCTACCATGTTTCCACATCATTCATTGAAATATCACATAATCACTTACGTGTTTAACCACATCATTACTTATGTGTACCTATGTTACCACTAGACACCAATATTATGCTACTACATCATCACTCTCCTACATCATCAATCCATGTTTCTTATCGTTGAAGGCTTCACATGTTATCTATTTGAAAGACCACTTGGCATCTGCCACATTTCACATTTTTAGTGGTCCAACATGGAAGAGGTCAGTGGACATTTACGGCACGACCTTCACTAAACCTTGCGTAATTTAGCACTCCATCCACCATTCAAGAAATCCATAATGATTAGATCTACCTTGAGATATATGATGTTTAAGCCTACTAAATAATGTGCATTTCAACATGCCAACTACTATTGATTTCTCACAAAAACATGGATGTTCTTTGATATGCACGATTGTTAAAAAAATGGTGTCTTAAATAACAAATTTTATTTTTTCCATGTTACTTTCAAATTGACTTATCTTCTCATTCTACAGGAGTTTGACCAAGTGTAATATATTTTTGGAATGGTTTCAGAGAGGAATACCTAACCATACTATCAATATAGTCATTTGACCATCATAACTTCAATAATAACTCAATAATATTTAAGCCATCTTTGAAATCACTGATATGATCTTTCAAGTCATCATACTTCTAAGACATCACATTTTTTTGATAATAATGATACGATATTGGTTGTCGTCAATGGTAGCACTATACTAAACAATTTATTTCTTTAACTGTAGGAATTTACAAGGTAAGTTCCTCAGATAGAACACCAGAGGACACCGCTCACAAACAGATCACAGATCAATACACCAGTATTTTGACGTGGTTAAAACCCTCAAAGAGGGAAACAGTCCAAGGCCTGAGCCAACGTGGCCACTTCAGGCAATTTATTAATAAAAGAATGAAAATTTACATAAGCTTCTCTCGTGAATGGTTAACCTACAAATGACCCTCCGTGCACTTTAAATAGAATTCATGGACCAATCGGGTGTCAAGCCACGGATCAAGTGTCGGTAATACCGAGGAGAGAATGAACCGTTGGATTGTAAGTTACAAAATGTACAACGGTAAAGAAACACACTTTACCTAACTCTATACTAGACCAAGTTGAACTTAACTATTGCCTATGTGTCGGAATATCCTAACATCCCCCCTTAAGAACAACTTGGGATAGGATTGAAGGATTTACAAATATGACACAATAGGAGAAGGAAGGAGGCAATAGAGCCTATCCCCCCTTAGTGACAACTTCCTGAACTCCAACCATAAATCTAAGTTTAGTAAACTTCGCCTCTGTGAGGGCCTTTGTAAAGATGTTTGCAACTTGATCATCTATTGAACAATATTGCACTTCAAGAACATGGTCATGAATGAGCTTACTGATGAAGTGCATGTGTAGTTCAATGTGTTTGCTACGCTGATGCTGGACTGGATCTTTTCATAGTTGAATGGCACTTTGATTATCACACCAAAGTGTAGTCGGATGCCGCTGCTGAAAGCCAAACTCTGATAGGATCTGATGAAGCTACAAGGCTTCGTTACTAGCTTCTACGACACCACGATATTCTGCTTCGGCTGAAGAAAGAGAAATGACACCTTGTTTCTTGCAAGCCCATGTAATAGGTCCTGAACCAAGAGTGAACACATAACCGGCAGTAGACTTCCGATCATCAGGGTCACCAGCCCAATCGGAATCGGTGAAACCAACCAATAGAGGAGATGCTTCGGCACTGTAATGAATGCCAAACTGAACTGTACCTCGAATATAACGAAGTATTCTTTTAGCTGCTTTCCAATGAATTTCACGTGGGGTTTGCATAAACCGAGCAATAAGACCAACAGCAAAGGAAAGATCAGGACGAGTATGGGTTAGATACAAAAGTTTTCCTACAAGTTGATGGTATAAGGTAGCATCAACTTCAGGGGAAGTACAAGTGATTGAAAGTTTGAATCCAGACTGAAAGGGAGAAGGAGCTGGCTTACAATCTTCCATGTGAAAATGGCGTGAAGATCGCAGGTTTTGGTAAACATTACAAGCCAATAACTAGGATCCCCAGGGTGGAAATTACGGATTCTATAGAGGTGCGGTGATTATTCCAACACCCCCCCTCAAACGTAGCTCGAGGGAATCGAGCTTGTGTCCAAGCTATAATACCATGTGGAGGTTTTTCGTTACACCAAAACCTGCAGGTTTTGGTAAACATTACAAGCCAGTAACTAGGATCCCCAGGGTGGAAATTACGGATTCTATAGACGTGTGGTGATTCTTCCAACACCCCCCTCAAATGCAACTCGGGGGAATCGAACCTGGGTCCAAGCTCTGATACCATGTAGGAATTTACAGGGTAAGTTCCTCAGACAAAACACCAAAGGACACCCGCTCAAAATAGATCATAGATTCAATACACCAGTATTTTTGACATGGTTAAAAACCCTCAAGAGGGAAAACAGTCCACGGTCTGAGCCCAACAGTGGCCACTTCAGGAAATTTATTAATAAAAGAATGAAAATTTACATAAGCTTCTTTGTGAACGGTTAAACCTACAAATGGCCCTCCATGCGCTTTAAATAGAATTCATGGACCAATCGGGTGTTAAGCCACGGATCAAGTGTCGGTAATACCGAGGAGAGAATGAACCGTCAGATCACTACATATCGTGATCGTTGGATTGTAAGTTACAAATGTACATAGTAAAGAAACACGCTTTACCTAACTCTATACTAGACCAAGTTATACTTAACTATTCCTATGTGTCGGAATATCCTAACATTTGGATGATTATACAATTGATAGTACACTACCCTTGAACTGCAATCTCAACTAGGTCACTTGTAGATCAAACATGCATCAGTTGTTTATGGATAAATTATCAGTTAACTGGTTGGACACTGAAGTTTCCCTCGACTACCAGAGCTCCTACTAGTTTTTAGAATAGTTGGAACTAGTTTAACTTACTTTAACTTACTTTAACTCAATTAAACTGAATTAATTTATTGCAACTCAAAATAAAATCAATAAGGGTTCCTAAAAAGTAGGAACTACTCTACATAACTCAAGTGATATCCTCAACCCAAATTAACTAAACCATCTAATTAGGCTCTACCCATTTTTTTCCTATATTGGTTTTTGTCTTATTAAATTTGAAAATAAGATATTTAAGTAGAAATCCAAGGATTAAATTCAGAATATGAAAATCCATTGATTAGAAAAAATACAAAAAAAGTCTAAGATTCATCAGGGAACCTTAAAGGTCATAAAGGGAGTTATCTAATTACAACTCAAAAGAACTCAACCTGGGCCCCTAAAATTTAGGGATCACTCTACATTACTCTAGATAGAATATCAAGTCAAATTTCATAAGTCAATTAAGTTAATTTAACTTAATTAACTATTATAAGTTTCTATGAGAATATAATTTTGATTTAATTCCCAATTTAATTCAAGGACAAATTAAATTGGAATTGCTAGATAGTATTTTTAACATTCCCTATTGCTATTTTCAATGGGAAAATGAAGGGTCATTTCATTTGTTATAAATAAGCCCTCAAAACTCAATCAAAGGGCTTGGAAACTAAGACTTGGAACTTTGGCTTCTCTTGTAGAGCATAGGAAGGGTATCATTCTTTGGAGAAGCAAGTGTTGGATTCATGTTCCACTATTGGGAATAGTGTTATATCAATGTAATCGTATACTTCAAACTGTCACTTTATAATGAGAAGCTCTCAGATCTGACACACTTTCTTGCATATGCCATGAATGTTGTAATGTTATTGTTTATATATTTGTGATGTATGGTTTTTCATTTATAATAATGTTAATGAATTAATGCATTGGATTTAGTATGTATCATGTTGAATGCATGTTGTTTATGTTATCAGGCTTGTTTTTATCTTATGAACTATTTTACAGGATAACTAACAATTATTTATAATTCTCGTGTATCTCTTCAAAGATAGTACTATTAATTTCTTCTAAGGGGCACACTCGTTTCCCTTTTATGTGAATGAACCTTTCATACATTATACTTGATATCTCACAAAGCCCATACACTTTATATCACGTAAACCATGCATATATCATCTTATGTGTTCATTCTGTCCAAGGCACATCTTTGGAACCATGACTTTTCATAGTTGGTCACATGTTGCTACTCCAAACTGTGTTGGGTCTAATTGCGACTTCATATTGGGGAGACACACTTCCCTATTGTCGCCTCTTAGCACCATCAATAGGATTTTGGCACTAGAAGAAGAGTGAGATGAAAATATGGGCCCATGAAATCTCTCTGAAAATTTCTTATCTTAAGTGGCTTCTTCCCATATCTTAACCCCAACAACTTTTTCTAGAGTTGAAAATCTGATATTTCTCATGGGCATAATTCACGACTTGTCGAATTTGAAATTTGATGACAACGAAGAAACAACCATTCTTGAGCACATCCTTTGGTTTTTTTTTCTTTTGTAATTCTCATGAAATTAATTCCGAGGATGTTTCTTGTAGGTTGTTCATTCTCACATTTGAAGGACATGTTAAACAAAGGTGGTATACATTGTCAACCATGTTTATTTATTATTTCTAACAAATTGTCAAGGAGCTTCATCAAGATTTTAACAAGTATGATTACAATCATTTATAAGAAGACCAATCATCTAAGAAAGAAATATGGTGAATCTATTGAATATTTCCATGATCGATTCATGTGCTTTTCTTATGAGTTTTCTAAACATGACATAGATTGGAATTTTAAGAAAGAGAAATTTTAGTATCTTGTTCAAATTTCATTTAATCCACATGAACCCAAATACCTTTTAATTTTCCCAGGATTTTTTGGTTATGCATCTCTCAAAATTTCAAAAGAAGAAATTAATGTTCCATGTGACTCTTCATTTTCCTTTAATTCTTCATTAAATAAAGAAGCTCCATGTATCCAAGTCAACCTAGGAGAACATGAAAATCAATTTTTTGATCCAACACCATCTTCTCTGTCTCCTCATATTCAATACTTGAACTCAAATTTCAATTTTTAACTTTATCTAATCAATAACATTGTTTCTTCTCAACACATAAGTTACCATTCGTTGGTAATTTACTCTGGTCATCATTTCTTTGACTTGCCACATCAACATATTATGATAGTTTCTTTTGATTCTCAGAAGGTTCAAGTCCAAAATGGAGTTAATGGAGACCAGGAAACTCACCATACCCTTCATAATGATTATGTGTGGGATTCTGATTATGAACAAGAGTTTATGATTAAATATGATCCATCACCTGATCTTTCCATTTGTTCCTCACCTTTCACCCAATGTTGTAACATATTCAATGATTCTAGCATAACTGTCACATCTATGGATTATTCAATTTTCAATGATAATAATTCAGATTACATTCAGGAGTAGTGGAATGTTCTTTTCAAATTAAAATAAGGTGAGGAAGAATGAAGTCTTCATAATCTATCTCATTCCTCATATTTCAAATACCATAAGGTATAGGATATAAGTTCATTCTTTCAATCATTCCCTCTCTATGATTCATCGGATCCTAAGGATTCCCTTCTCATGAATGAAAAATCAAACTTTGGTCATGGATTTCTTAATATATTCATTGACTCATCTAGTCATGATTTTATATCTTCAATTGTTGACTATTCCAAGCCACCGACTATTGATGACTTACCTTCATACACCTTAGGACCATATCAAGATTTTGAGAAACTTCAACCTATGTTGATGTTCATGCCAGGATCTTGCAATTGTAAAGGGTGATCCAAGAATTATCATATTGATACACCTTTGTGGGAGAACCCTAATGAGATTATCACAAATATAGAAAATGAACATATATTTTAGCATCATGATCCCTCCCCCTATTATCGTGATCCCATTATTGAATTGTTAGATGAATCCTACTTGCAAAGCCTCCTTGCGAGGAACAAGTATTTATCTTTCTTCATGTTTGTTAGGATTGAAAGTAAGAATTGGTGCTTTCATCTGAGTGTAATAACCACATGTTAAAAATCCATGTAATAAAGTTAATAAAGGAAAAAGAATAACCAAGGTCATGGGACACATATTCCAAGCTAAATGTCGGGCAAAAAAAGAAGTGATGGGGAATCACTGGTGATTAATTAATGGCCATGGAAATTGGAAAAGGAAATGGAAAAGGATTTGGCTTTGGAAGGGCATGAGGAATTTATTGGCATTTTATTTATGAAAATAAAGGAAAAGAGGACAAAAGTAAGATGAAAGGTAATAAGTTGCATGTGAGGAGGAAAAATAATGGAAAATGAAGAAAATAGAGGTCTCATTGATAAAAAGGCTTCTGAGGATCAGTTCATGGCTTTTGTTAGTTCAACCATTTTTAAGTTTATCTTGTACCTTTCTCTCTTATATTCTCTCTCATACTCTTGGACACTTAGAGATTTATTGGAGAACTCTTGGAGGAGTGTGTCTTACTTAGGATTTGGAGCAAGAAGGAAAATGAAAAGCATGAAAGTGCAATAGGACAATGGGATCAACAACTATAATGGGTTTACTTTGCAGGTAGGGAGTTGCATGTATGATTTCATTTCTAGTGTTGATATGCATGGAATATGGATGTGGTTGTTTGGTTATGATATGCCATTTGCATAGAGGATTTCCTAGTTTGACAATGGATTTTCATAGTTGTTCCATTTCCTATATATGCATTGTGTTGTGGGTTTTATCTTTGGATTTTTATTGGTGCTCATGTTTAATATAATTGTGGGTCGAGTTACTAGTTGCCAGAGCCTTGTTTGGAAAAATTCTATGGAAGCCCTGTAAAAAAAATTGGTTGAGCTAATAGTCCTAGAAGCCTTGGTTGGAAAAACACTCTGGATACCTTGGTGGGTTGACTTACTAGTCTTAGAATCCTTGGTTTGACAAATTCTCTAGAGCCCGATGACAATTGTTAGTTGAGTTACTAGTCCTGGATGTTGGGTTTGAACAAATTCTTTGGAGCCTTCGATAGCTTAGAGGTAGAACGATCTAGTGATAGTTAGTGATGTCTAACTGTTAGGTGGAGTCACTAGTTGAGGTTGAGGTGGTTTGGCCTCTAAAATCCCTGGTTTGCTTTTGTTGGTTTATTCCATGAGATCCCACATTCCTGCTTGGAATATGGGGTGGGGGAGATTGGCTTAAAGAGATATTTGGAATAGTCTAATCTATGGTTGGGTGGTATGTGAAAGTTCCTGAATGGTTGGATTTTTCATATGTTAATATGATATATTTCCTCTTAAATTTTATGGGTAAATGTGCTTATCATTATGTGGTTTTAATGGTTTTTTTATCATTATTATTCTTCTAGTTATATCTTGGTTATAAGGATGGTTTTATGATAGATTTGAGTTATTACTCTCATAATGTTTTGATTAGTCAATGAATGGTTAATGGATGTAAGACCTAATACATGATTTTAAAGATATTATGAGAGGGCATTAGAGCTTATTGACAAATATTAGATAAGTATGGAGTTTGTATGTTTGTAACTGTTTTTATGACCCATGATTTACGTGTCCCTGATGTGTTTGAGAAAATGGTTCTCATGGAGGATGATCCAGGTCATGTAATTGTTAAGGCTTTGCATTAAAGGACTTCTCTTATTTTTATTTATCATGCCTCATAATTTCATCAAGTTCTGGGAAAATACATGGGTCCTGGCCCTGAAAGAGTGGCTCAAAGTTCAGGGTCCCTAGCACATAACTACATAAAAAATATTGTAGTTGCATGGATTCCCTTGTTATAGGAGTGACTGGAGGATTACAATTGCATGGAGGTACTTTCATTGGAGCGTCTGGGGGCCTAGTTGAGTAAAAAGGAAAGTTAACTCAGGGTTACAACATGTGGAGTGGTTGCTTAGCCCCTGGGGATACTGTAGCTCTTGAAGAAGTTCAGTTTGGTTTTGGTTTGTAGATTACACTTCCTTTAGTCTACTTTGGGAGTTGAATCATATCATAGTAACTCTTTGTCACATGTTTACGTTGGTGGGTGGGTTAGCTTGGGTAAATGTGGGATAAGGGCATTACAAGGTGGTATCAAAGCATGGTTTCGTTGTCTTTTGGTAATATTTGATACCGCATAGTGGTATTAGAGCATTTTTAACCCCTTCGATTAGATGGGCACAATGTGTTGGTCCTGCATACATGTTGGTTGCATATGTCTCCATTATGCTTCTAGCTTATGTGTTTGTTATGTATGCATGAAGGTAGTCATTATTACAATTGTGTGGTCATGTAGAAGGAAGATATTGTTGTTGGTATGTGCATTAGAGGAATTTTTTTACCTAAAAGTGACCATGAAAGTTTCACATAATTATGATGTCATAATATGTAAAGCAATCAAAATCCTTTAAATTTGAAAATAGATAAATGTAAATGTTTTTGAGGGAAAAGAAGAACTACTGCTTTTTTTTTTTTGTATTTTTGACTTATCTCCTTGTAAGTTTACTCAAATTTCAAGTGTAGACTCTTGTTGGATGTGGAGTTAAATTATAAATCCAATGAGAACCCATTATGCATACTTTTGAGAAGACCCACATTGCTAAAAACTTTAGATACATTAAAAACATGTGTTGAACATGTTTTTTAAAGTATGTTCAATTTTTATCAATGTGCATCTTCTCAAAAGTATGCATAATGGTTACATGTTGGATGTGGAATTTAATTCTCCACCCAACGAGCATATACTCTTGAAATTTCAATAAAAACTATAAGGATATAAGACAAAAATACAATTAAAAAATGGTAGTTTTCTTCATTTCCCTCCAAAATTCATAACCCTTATTTTATTATTTTAACTATTATTTTATTATTTTTTCTTAGCAGTCCACTTTTAGGCTTAAATTTCCTATAATGTTTGTTGTAAATGCTTGTTGGTTGTATATGCATTAATTATGCATGTTCGTGTTATATGTTGTTGTACACACATCGTCCCTAGTTGGTGTTATAGTTGTGACATCATGCATGGTATCTAGGATGATGATTGACATAGTGTATATATACAGCGATGATTATGTGTATACATGTATTATACAGATCTAGTTGATATTCCTCCCTTGAACTATACTGAGGTATTTTGGTTATGTTTATGTTTTGGTTTAGCTCACATGATATCCTTGTAGGAACAAGAAGATCAAAGATGTCTAGCAAAATGGTGGATTGCAGTTCATGAGATTCTCCCTATAGATGAGAAGGGAAGCATGGTGATGGGTTCTTTGCTCACATAGATGACACCTTGAGAAGTTTGAAGGAATAAATAAGGAGTTTCAAAGTAGATAATAACTGAATCATTTATTCACAAGAGAGACTTCATAGGGCACAAAATAAATAAGTATAGGTTAATGTAGTCATTCTTCAGAGCTTGTTATAATTGCAGAGAGAGGGATCACTTAGGATCATTCATGGATATGAGGATAGGACTAATGGAGCCTATGGTAGCAGGTGATATGGTGGACACAAGTTAGATACACCTGATAGATGAGGCAATGGACAGGGGCTTTCTTCTAGCTCTAGTTCAGATAGGTATCACAGTCATCGTCACCATCATCATTACAAGAGGAGTGATAGGGGTTATTTATAGAATGAGTTCAAGAAATAAAACCCACCTACCCTTTATGGATAAATGAAGAAGTCACAAGATGTAGAAGCATAATTACTTGGGATGAATAAGTTCTTTCAATTGCATGATTACTTAGAGACCATGAAGGCCAAAATAGCTATGTTGAATCTTAAAGGTAAATCATAAATGTAAATCATACATTTGGTGGGAATATGTAAAGAATGTTAGAGGTATTCATGAAGAAAATTTGACCTAGAAGGAGTTCTAGAGACTTTTTAGGAAGAAGTGTCTATCTAAGAGATACTATGATGACAAGGAAGAGGAATTCTATGAGCTCGAGATGGGATGATGCATGTCTGTGTTTATATGTTGTTCTACACACACCATTCCTAGTTGGTGTTACAGTTGTGACATCATGCATGGTAATTGGGATGATGACTGATATAGTGTATATATAGTGTTATGATTATTTTTATACATCTATTGTTTTGATCTAGTTGATCTTGCAAACAAGATATCCTCCCTTGAACTATATTGAGATATGTTGGTTATGTTTATTGTTTGGTTTATATCACATGATATACTTGCAGGAAGAAGAAGATCAAAGATGTCTAGTGAAATGGTGGATTATTGTTCATGGGATTCTCCCTATATATCAAAAGATAAGCATGGTGATGGGTTTTTTGCTAACATATATGACACTTTGAGAATTTTGAAGGAATAAATAAGGAGTTGGAAAGTAGATAATAACATAATCATTTATTCGCAAGAGAGGATTGATAGGGAACAAAATGAGCAAGTATAGGTTAATGCAGTCATCCTTTAGAGCTTGTTAGACTTATAGAGAGAGGGATCACTTAGGATCATTCATGGATAGGAGGATAGGACTAATGGAGCCTATGGTAGTAGGTCAGATGGTGGGCACAGGTCAGATAGAGATGACACAATTAGAGATTGAATATTATTGGATACACCTGATAGACGAGGTAGTGGACAAGAGCTTTAATCTAGTTCTGGTTCAGGTAAGTATCACAGTCATCATCTCTATCATCCTTACAATAGGAGTGATAAGGGTTATTTACCATATGAGTTCAAGAAAGAAATACCACCTACATTTGATGGATAAAAGAAGAAGTCACAAGATGTAGAAGCATGGTTACTTGGGATGAATAAGTTATTTCAGTTGGATTATTACCTAAAGAACATGAAGGCTATAACAAATACGTTGAATGTTAAAGTTAAAGCATAGATTTGGTGGGAAGATGTAAAGAATGTCAGAGGTATTCATGAAGAGGAGTTGACTTGGATTGAGTTCAAGAGAATTTTCAGGAAGAGGTATCTATCTGAGAGATTATATGATGACAGGATAAATGAATTCTATGAGCTAAAGATCAGATCTATGACCAATGAGGAGTGAAATACCAAATTCTTGGAGTTATTGAGGTATTTTCTTTATCTAAAAGAGGAGAAAGTGAATATTCTAATATTCATCAATGGGTTGTCAATAAAATTTATGAACATAATCGATTTGGTGAGCATATATCATTGGAGGAATCCACTAGAAATTTGAAACACTCTTATGAGAAATGAAAGAACAAGTCTGAGACTAAGCAAGATAGGAAATGTAATGGAAATAATAAAGTAAAATGGGATAAGAAGTGAAGAATAACTCAGGAAATATGTAACTAGGAGAATGCAACACCACCTAAGAATTTCAATGCATATGACAAAGGACGGGTATTTTAGTTTAAGGAGAACAACAAGGGTGATGGGAGGAAGCTTCTTGAGTGTTGGATTTCTGGAAAGGATAATCGCAAGAGAGATTGTACACAACATCAGGGTGGAATACTGGAAATTTACAGTGCTTAGGAAGTAGAAATAGTGGGTGACATTGGATTGAGTATTCCACAGATTTATGTAGCATTAGATAATAGGAAGGTGGATCACGATGAATATGTTGTCCATATGGATGGTAATATTTGTGATCAGGTTCCTTCTATGTTGATTCACCCTAGATCTAACTATAGTTATGTTAACCCTGACCTGGTGGATAAGTGAGGTTTGAATAGAGAGCTACATGTAGAATCTTGGTTAGTTCAATTGGCTATAGCTACAAAGAAGATAGTTCATCATTGGGTAAGGTCTTGTGAATTTGAGTTGAATGGTATGCCTACATCAACACATCTGAATGTTCTTCCATCATGATCATACAATATGTTGTTAGGTAAGGACTACTTGTATCTTCATAGGACCAAGTTGGATTGTTAAGACAAGGCTATTAAGTGTTTAGATGATAATGGGGAACAAAGAATCTTGCAGGGTAAGAAGAAGGCAACATTAGTTACAATGATTGGTGAGCCTTGGTATTTCATTAAGAATGTTGCAACTCCCAAGGGCTCCTGACTCAAATTATTAACTTAGGGTTTGTACAAACTTATATGTGACAGTGCTAGATACACAACATATTAGACTCTGTTCATACCACCCTCATTCATGGCATTAGATCAAAGTACTCAGAGACCATTCCTCCTACCGGATTATAATGAAAGCTTCCTGATAAAAGTACAATTGAAAACTAATTCTAGTTATGAATGTGGATATTCTATTTGTTACTCTTGTGTATGCTAATTAATCAATTCATGAAAGGACAAGGTCTAATCTACTTGAAAAAAGAGAACTATTTTATCTTGCATATTTCATCAAACTACCAATGCACCTGCATGTATCATATGCATATTTCACACTTTCTTGGAAATCATAAGATTAACTTGATCATGCTTGTGACTAAGAAAACTATTTCTACTACGTTTTGTTGTGATGAAAAGGAATTGTTCGAGTGGTCTAGGAGCTTCCCCTGATCATCAAATCACATCTAGGTGTCATTACTCATCTTGACTGACCTAAAGCTGAAGTGGGGATAAAAAATGGTCAAGAAAAATGATAATACAAGATTGCTACCAGTGGATGGTACAGGAGGTCTTGTGTTGCTACAAGAGGTTTTGTATTGCTACAAGAGGGCTTGTAATGCTACAGGAGGGGTTCTAAGAAGCTTTTTTAGGTGAAAATGACATCTTGAGAGAATGGAGAGGTAGATGAAGGTTAAAGAGAATGAAGGGAGGTCCACTTGAGCCCTGTAGCCAAGTTTAGGACCTCTCAGAGGCATTTCTTGCACTAGGATGAATGCTC
Source organism: Pinus taeda (assembly GCA_000404065.3). NCBI lineage: Eukaryota > Viridiplantae > Streptophyta > Pinopsida > Pinales > Pinaceae > Pinus > Pinus taeda. The sequence continues at coordinate 142,634 of APFE030907877.1, read as the reverse complement.
ATGGTGTCCTTTTTAATAGGCAAAGTGACTTATGGAGACAAAGTTTTGGGACAAAATTGAGGGGTTGAAAGAGAATATTTAGGAGTCTAAGATCAAAATGGAAAAGGTGCCCTTCCCTGCAAATCAACACAACCCTACAACCAATCACATGCATACATCCATTGATCTTAAATAAAGTGATATAACCTATGATGGAAAAGATGAGTTGAATTTAAATCACATCTATTTTATGCCATAACACTACTCTAATCACTAAACTAACTTCTAAGTTACAGAAAGAAAATGTAAAGGAAAAAATTAGCTTTCATCTATTTCCAAGAAACCATAAACACAATATTTTTGGACTGAGGATGTCAATCCTTCCACTCATTCTCCCACAAGAGAGGTGATGTAGAAGCTTGCAACCACAGGTTTTTACAACTTAATCTCTACTTAACTGAAAGAAACTATGAACAACTTGAAATTAAGAACAAAACACAAGCACAAAAATAAGGACCAAACCCTATGGGTTGTACCCAAAAACAAGGGCCTCAACCTTTTAAAACTAACCCAGATGCAACTTAATAAGAACCTTATCATTATCAGAAATTAAAGGTCTCATACATCACTTAAAACTTAAAAAATGACAATGTCAAGTTTGAAGGTCAATATCTATACCTAGCTAAATCAAAACTTTGAACTACATCGAGTTCAATAAAAAATTTGAATCATAATGAGATTTTATTCTTTTTTATTTATACAAAAGGGTATTTGATAACATATCCCTTGGAATTATGAGTGATTCCCTCCCTGATCTCGGAAATCATGGGTCTTGTCCCTCTTGAGATTCACTTGGACTAGGAGTTACTCAAATGCCAATGGATTGGAACTGGTGAGAAAGGATGTTGTGATCCAAAGCCAAGTTAGGAAGTTAAGAAAATGTACAAAACCCCTAGATTCTCAAGCCTATGCATAGTAATTGCCTCAAAATTTCTTCTTATTCCTACAATTAAACCACATTAGGCCACATACTATGACAAAAACCTTTTACTCCTCTTACCACGAATCTTCAAAATATACATATTGATTGGACTCATCATCACCCCAACTGAAGTTGTTGCTCACCCTATGAGTAGCTTAATCATCCATGTGAATCTCTTTCATGGCCTTGGTGGCCTCCCTAACATCCCAAGGCTCCGGAGATGATGTGCCCTCTTGTGGGTAAAAACCTATATTTCTTTCTATCTCATTCCACTCCCTCTTCTCTTATGTTTTGTCTCTTATTTTCCTATAATCCTAGCAACATGGGTGGATTAAGCTTGAGTCTTATCCACCCAATTTTCATCCTCTGGATGTTTCTCTTGTACAATGATGTTCTCTCCAAGGCATTCCTCGACTTTTTAGGAGATTGATGATATTTGACTTGTAGAATATCACAAGGGTTCCTTCTCCTCCTTGGTCATTACCATTTTCACCTCCTCGGCCCTTGTCTCCTCATGAATCAACCAAGATGCTAAAGACTTTATTTGCATGTCTCCCAATCTTGAATTAGGATCCCAAAAATTCCTATTTGTTTAAGTAAGATTATTCATATATAATTTAGCTAGCTTTTCCCTATCTCCCATATTAGTTTCATTGCAAAACTAAATAACATGCCTATAGTATTGAAAAGGAAGAGACCCATATTGTGCTAGATTTTTTATTTGGAATTGCAACCACTATTCTTTGTGGAACAAGGCATAATACTTTGATGGTTGTCTACATTGTATGACCTCCATGGAGATTCTTTCCATGATGGAAAGTTGTGTTATTTTCTCCTCAGACCTCTCTCTCAACCTTGTACATTTGTCCTGTAGTTTCTCCTTCATAATAGAATGCCTTAGTCTCAAATCACTTAATTCCTTACCCATTTTGATAAATTTATCCTCCATGAGGCCCACATATTCTACATTCTTGGATCTGGCAATTTTCATCCACCTCTTGGTTCTTCCTCTCTCTCTCTCTCCAACTCAACGAGTTGTGATATTTCAAATTTTTCAAGGATAACATCCTCATTCAATAAATTTCTATTAGGACCCCAAGATAGGTTATGTTTTAGTCTCTTGGAGCTCCTATACGTATTTTCCAACTGAATTTGAGGTCTTTTCTTCCTTTTGTAGCTCCTTTTTGTGCTCTTGTAGATTCCCCTACTCTTCTTGTAGTATAATTTTCCCCTTCTGTAGCAAACCCTATCTCTCCTGTAGAAAACCTTGTTCCTCTTGTAGCTTCTTATCTTCTTCTTTCTCAAAGGAAATTTTTTCCTTCATTTCTTGAAGGTCACTAGCCTAGTGGTGGGCCTACCCACAGATGATATATGTGACTTGGTTTTGGATTTAGGAGGAGTGAATTCCTCAATATTTCCTTGTCTAATTAGGGTTCTCTTTCTGGTTATGAAATACACGGGACATTTTCTTGATTGCTTCCTCTTGGGCTTGAGAGGATTGCTCAATGTAGCTAATGTTGTAGCCACTTTCAATTTAGTATCCCCTGGAGATATACTTGTTTGATGTGGGTTTTCCTTTGCTCCTTGGGGTTTTGAACTATCCTCCGGGATTTCTCTTTCTTCTACATGATTATCCCCCTCTTCTCCTTTGATCTGCACTTCTGCTTCCTCTATCTTTTCTTCCTCCTTTTTCGTCTCATGTTTTTCCTTCTTTACCTCCCATCCTCGAGGTTGTTTTTTGTCCTTCTTTACCTCACTATGAGAATATTTTTTTGTGATAATAATGTGTCTCTGATGAGTAGAAATTAATTCCTCATAAGTTCAGGTAGCACCTCCCCCAACCTTCCGCTAGTACTTTATCACAACTCTAGTCAGTTTTTAACTAATCTAGTTAAAGTTATAAAGGTACATAGAATACATAATTCCTACAAGGCTGGTACCTCTAGTGGGATAAATAGTAATTATATTATAGGTCTCGAAGAATCATCGCATCGAGTTCCTAAGGATACGTACTCATTTCGCTAGCTCAAGTATGTATGGCTAGTAACATGGCAGGATTATTTAATTGATATTCTGCATTATTTGAGAAAGGGAATGAGGATTTCAAGAAACATTAGTATCTATGTGAGGCCATATGGAGGGCTTGCCAAACTCTAGATGTTATGAAGTCTATTGAATTCTAGACTACTCTTTGATACAACACTGAGATGGTTCATCAAGCGGTCTACATTACAGTGGAATATAATGGTCGATGAAGTTGGAAAGTAGTTTGTTCAAGAGTGTAAACCATGTTAGCCTAATGAATAGGGGCTATCTTAACTATGGAAAATCAAGCAATGGGAAGGAGAACCTACTTAGGATATGATGCAAAGATTTAAGGATGTTATTGGAAAGTTGAGCTATCCTACCAATCCTAATCATAAGCGTCATTGTTTCATCAAAGATCTATTTCCACTTACTTGCATGACACTGACTCAAAAAAAGTTTGATACTCTGCAAGATGCCTTGGAATAGGATACTTGAATTGAGGCCATGGTAGGATACTCACATGAACACCAAAGAAGAATAGTTTCCCATGACCCCACTCTCATAGAACTGCAACATCACATCGCTGATTTGATGGAGAAGGTGAGGGATATGTACTTGGTACAACCTTCTTGACCACACATATGGTGTGCCAACTTCCATATTCAGGGGCATCATTCCACGGAGTGCCCAAGATTGCTTGGGTCAAGCATTACCTCCCTACTATAAGGGTCTCCGACATCTTTTCCTATTGTCTAGGTTGTGTAGGTTGGTACACAAGGTATATATGTATGGCACACATAGTTTCATGCCTTTCCTGATCACTAGTGTACAACCTTGAATGGATATTGTGAAACATGGAGAATTTATGGACATCTCCTTGTTCTCTGTCCAATCTTATAAAATTATTCAAATGTTCCAAACAACGTTTTATTTGATTTTTTTGGATCTCCTACTCACAATACTGGTTAGTGTAGAGCATTAAATGCCCTCACTGATCAATTGGATCATTCTTCCTATAAGATCAATGAAGCTTCTTGAGGACAAGGAGGTGGACAAACAAAGGGGGTAATAATAGGAGGAATAGGTCTACTTCATTGCTACACTTATGATCAAGAGGGTCATGTCACATGGGATCTCCATCGATCCTACCAAGGTCATTGTAATATTGACCTCCACTAATGCTTGTTAAGTAGTTGAGGTCAACCCTTGGCCACATAGGATATTACTGTAGGTTCATCTGCAACTATAAATCGATCATTGTGGCACTGGAGAATATGTTGAAGAAATTTGAAGGGCTATCCTACTCTAATGAATGTGAAGCTTTCTTCGATGTGCTAAAGTAAAAGTTTGGAAGTGCGTCAATCATTGTTTATCTAGATTGGAACAAGAAATTTCATGTCCATATCCACACATTGGGGATTTATTTGGGAGTTTCTTTAGCTCAACCCAAAGATGGTAACCATGATCACCCGATACAACTTTCATGCAAAAGACTTTCCATGACAAAAAACAACTATACCAAAACTAAGTGCGCAACCCTTATAATCGTTTAGTCACTACAAAAGTTCTAGCACTATATTTTGTGGTCTTGTTCAAGGCTTATACTAATCATTCTGCCCTGAAGTACGTGGTGAACAAGCTTGCTCTCAAAGAGAATATTTCTAGATGGCTTCTGTTGTTTGAGTATCTCACATTCAAAATATTTTTCAAGCTAGGAAGGAATGTGGGTCCTGATCATGTTTCCCTACTACAATCGTGTTAATTTTGGGGGTCAATAGATGATCAATTATCGAATGCTGACATGTTTCAGGTTGAGGACATACTAGACTACTTAGAGGACATTACATTGTTCCTAACAATAGTAAAATGTCTAAAGGGCTACACGGTGACAAAGAGAAGGCACATGGGATTTCAAGTTGCAGATTAGCAATTGATCGCAAGAAAATTATACAAGATGGTCCTTGACTAGATATTATAGCGTTAAGTAGTGGCTCCAACACCTCACTTACAGGGTTAGTAATGTAATGGTGTAAAAATATGTTTTGGAACTTTCGATTAATTCAGAAGCTTGTTAACAGGCTAGCAAGTTTTGACACATGTATCGTAATTGTTTGTAATACTATTCTTTGGACACTTGTAATGCATGTTTCTTTAACTTGTGTTAAGATAGTTGAACTATTTTGGTTGCTCTAATACATATGCTCATGAAAATGTGTTTTATAAGTTGTTAACACTATCCCAACTGTGTGGGATATCCCACTAGACACTCGACAAATTCATTCCTGTAAACTTGTTATAACGCCTGTCGCACTTGTGTGGACTATTCCGTTGGGTACTATACTTTCTGTTTGTTCAACTTGTGTTTGTGATTGCTGCATCTATGTCGACTACGCCACCAAAAGATGTGCATGTGTTATTTTTTTGTGTGTCTCTAGCATAGTTGAGGCTATTCCCTTTCAACCTAAGTCTCACTTCCACCCTCTCACTCTCCAGAGAAGAACTTTGAAACAAGTAACGCCAAGCACTCACTAGGCACGTGAACCTTGTTGTTTGAAGACAAATCATACCACTCTCATGTGTTGACAAGGAAGAGCTAAGGCATATCTTTAAGATAATGACAATTGGGCCATTGTACTAGATGGGACTCCTACACTAAGCGGTGTGAGGTCTAGTTGGGACTTCATACAGAGAAGATCCCCTAAATGTTGGTGGGTCCAAAACCATCAACATAATCATTGTGCCCTCAAGTACCTAGTGAAGAATCTTGTTCTCAAAGAAAGGATTTCTAGATGGCTTTTTTTGTTCTAGGATTTCACATTCAAAGTAATTGTCAAGCTAGGAAGGTTGAATGTGGGTCCTGATCATCCGTCCTTGCTAGAATTGGGTGAAGGTGGGGGGTCAATAGATGATAAACTACCAGATGATGACATGTTTTAGGTTGAGGACATACTATACTACGTAGATGACATTGCAGTGTTCCTAACAATAGGAATATGTATGGAGGGGTACATGGTGACAAAGCGAAGGCACATGGTAGTTCAAGTTGTAGATTAGCAATGATTGCAGGAGAATTATACAAGATTCTCCTTGACCAGATATTACGATGGTGTGTCCTCGATAACAAGAAACAAGATGTGTTACGAGAATCAAATTGGGTGTTATGAATGGGAATATGGGTGAGAAATACACCGTGAAAAAAGTGTTGCAGGAAGGACTTTGATGGCCCACACTTTTCCCAGATGCAAAGGAATACACTGAGAAATGTGATGTTTTCCAACATGTGGGAATCTAATCACACGAGGATAAGATTCTTTTGTAGCTAGTACAGGATCTCCAAGCCTTTGATAAATGGGTGATAGACCTTATAGGGTGCATTAATCCATTGGAACGTCACTCCCATGCTAGGTACATTATCACTACTAGAAATTACGTTACTCGATTGAAAATCAATAACGATTATTTCACAGGTTGGTATGAAAATATGTTAGATGTCATTATTGGCAACACTAGAATCCAACCATTTCTTCTAGATGAATATTCATATGAAATATGGTTTTTCATTCACCATGGAAATGCCTAGATTTAGCCTCAATGTTTCAATCTAGACATGTTCCAAATGCATGATCAAACCTACATTATATCAAAAGAGGAATTCCATATTGAAATCATGTCGTGGCCTGGAGTTGTTGGAGAAATTTGAGATGGAAAGACAAGATATTAATTTAAAGGGATGTTTCCTAGGCCACTTCCTAGTGAAACCCCCTCCACCTCCTGAAAACAAGTGACAAATAATATGCTCAATCTAGTCATGAATAATCTCAAGACAATGATGATGTCAGTTCGCAATACTCTAGAGGGTCTCGTGTCATTAGTGATCCCCTTCCCATAATTTTCTAAATTTCTCAATGTTATTCCAATTGTTTCTTTTTCCTTCAACCGAGTCACTGCCTCAATTCCCTCCATGGGACCCCACTCTCATACTATACCTAGCATCCAAGGTACTTGTCCAATTATCACCATGCCACAATCAATTTCTAGAAAACTAATTATAGTTACCTTTTCCAAATTTGTTGATCTCACTAACAAGGAACCAAAATACCATACTAGCAAACTAATCCTTGAGGAAAACCTATCATCCACCTCCACTCTGTCCCCAACATCATTTAATCCATCACCCCAAACATCCTCCCCTTCCACCACTATCTCAGAAATTTCTGTTTCTGGGAACACTAGTGTCTTTTCGATTTGCTAGTCCCACTAGGATTGGAAGCTATCCTAGAAACAAACAATCAAAGCAATTTGTGATTTCCTCTATGTATGATAGATAAGAGAGAAGCAAAGGGACCAACATGGATCTTCCGCTTGAATCCTTGCTTGATTTCTCTCCTCCTTGACGGAGCTTGCAACTCTTCTCCTACTTGTCCCACTTAGAGAATACCTATAGAAACAAAGTAACACAACACCATCAAATCATCTCGATCTATGATATGATAAGCATTGCAGAATCAGAAATACAATGAGCATACAATGGCATTTACAAATAATAACATTCACAAATACAGGATTGTGTGGAGGAAACTCAAAGAACTTTATTAATAATAGAAGAGAGGATTACAACCCAGTTGTTTGATCCAGCATCATCCTCCCAGCATCAAAGACCTCTTCACCTCATGCAAAGCAAGATCTCACAACAATAGAATGTTCCCTCTCAAAGACAAACTATTAGCACTTCCTTACAAATTACAAAATTCCAGCCTCTAGATCTCTCAGTTGAGGGATCCATTTATAGATGTCTGCAAGGATGTGAGTCATCGCTGGGTTTTTTATTAGTGTCATTCCACTTGTAGTTCTTGGTTCCACTTGGAGATTTCTTGGATCTCTTACTCATCCCTAGGCGAATTCAAAGAGGCAAGTGTCATAGGAGAAGTTTCTAGAAGATTCCATGAGTGTCCACCTAGAAAACTATCTCAGACATTTGTCCATTCTCGCTCATCGCACCCCATAGAAGGCCTCTTCAGTATGCATCGCACCTAGCTAGTGTAGGAGCCAATATGCATCACACCTTGACAGTGGAGCAGTCAGTATGGTCTAGTTTTTGCCAATTCTGAGTGGTTTTTCAAGTGGAACTTCTAGGGAATGATGTAATCAGTTGACCATGATTATTTAGCACATGAAACAACAATTTTAGGGGTTAAAGAGCCCTTGGTTTATCGACATATAATATTTGGGTTGCAGTGCCCAAATATGTCTATAAACGTTGCCCCCTAAAGCATGAAGTCATAAATCTCTAGATGTCAGGTGAAATGCTTTATCATGAGGATCCTAGGTATTCGACCTGGAAGGTGACCTGTATAAGATACATTACGATACATCATCACAGTATAATTTTCATGATCTATCTCAGGCAAGCATTCCCATGCTCATCTTTATAAATTCATTTTAATGTACATAGAACAGATAATCATATGCAGTTGTAGACTGGTGATTTTTTATATGTAGAGTCATCATCCCTTAGCTTGGATGATCATCTGTGCAACTTTATGTGTACATTTTTTGTCTTTATATTCCTCAATATATCGTAGCCCAGATGGATGAAACTAGAACTGGGGTCTTCAAACTCATTCAATCTTTGACCAACGTAGAAGTCAATCCATGTGAAAAGATGTCTTGAAGTCGAGCATGGATAGACATCGCCTAATTACCAGCCAATATTGTAAGTTGTTAACAAGTGTGAGAGGAATCACCGATAATGATAATGACCCTCAAGGTACTACAATATAATTTACGTGGTGTGAATATATGATCTGATGTCGAACACCATGCGAATTCTCTCGGTCGAAAGCCATTGATGTAAACCTATTGCTGGAAGTGAGAAACTTTCCATTGAGGCATGCAAGCTTCAAAGTACTGAAAGGGTTGTTTCTAATTCAACTTCTTGGATAATGAGCTAATGTCGACAAGAAGTGACCCACCACATCAATGACATGAAATGAATCAAATGATTTTATAGAGGTGAAAATGATCTAACGATACAAGTTTTAGGAATGGCAGTCATGAAAAATGGAGGGTGAAGGTATTGTAATGGATGAGGCATTAACTGGATGGTGAATTCTCTGAATGACTTCACTTGAACATATCGGTGACACTTAGATGGATTAGTAGTGTTAACCCCAAAAGATGGATGGTACGGCGAACCAACGGTGATATGACCGGTGAATGGAATAACCCAACCCAACTCAATCATGGTGATGAGTGAAAGCTTCATGTTCAAGAGCGACCTGCTACCAATAAAATTCTCTAAGTTTTCTTTCCTTCTTCCCTAGTCATTGTTGACCAGTACCTCTTTATTTTTGTCAAGCTTCAGGAGGATAACATGTGCTTGTTCTATAATTTTCCCTTCAGGCAAACCTATCACTATGTTTTAGTTAGCCTAGCGATAGTGAAACATGTTCTTGTCTGGGCGGACAAGTTTGTCGCTATTGTTTTAACGAGTTTAACGATAAGGATAACTCAGTCCTTTTCATGTTTAGAGAGTTTGAAAAGGGACAAAAAGGAAACTCCATCAATCTTTTTTCGTAGCATAATCACTTAAGTCCGAAAAAGTATAAAATAATATGTAAGGGATGATTTTTTGGTCACTTTAGCAAGCCGAAAAAACAAGTGCTTGATCTTTTTGTGGGATAATCCCTCAGGTCCAAAAATATTAAAATATGTAGGAGGGATGGCACTTCCAATAACTTTAGTGAGCTAGAGAAGCCAATTTCTCGACAATCATTTCATATTTAAGGTGTCTGAAAAGAATTTAAAGTGGACTCGTTTTTTGAGGAACGAGTGGTGTTTAGGGTAGCAACTGGTTCCGAGTGAGCTTGGAACTTCTCAAAACATGGTGATGTGAAGACGGTGGCTAATAGGACCACTCATCATAGTTGTTCCTCAAAAGGTTAAATAATCAAGTGGAAGGATATAATTGGCCAAAAGAATGGACGTGATGGCAGGAACACAACCAAGGCTCAAAAGGCTGACATTGTGGCAACCAAAAAGGTTATTTAGAAAAGGTGGGTTTATTTTTTAATGAGCTTGAACTCCGGGGAACATATGCTCAGTGGTAGATTTATTTTTTAACAAGCTTCAACTATGTGATAACATTGTTCATTTTGTCTTTTTATGTAAGCTAGAAACGAGCAAACTAAAAGGATAAAAAAACTAGAAAGCTAAGGAACTATTGAGGTTAGGTAGGATGGTTTCATCCGCAGAATATTTCAAACACTTCCTTTGCTTTTTATGTAGCGTAGACAAGGGTGAATGGTGGATCAGACCAATCACCTAACCTAAGAAGTTGAAAAACTAAAAAGCTAGAAAATCTAAAAATCTAAAAAATGAAATTGGTCGTTTTTCACTTGTATAAAAGGTTTGCATGCCCCCTGACATCGAGAAAAGCAGAGTCTCCTATAACAATATGGAAATCACTATGGTTAAGCAGGATTGTTTTTGTCGGCGGTTAGACAAAAACACTTCCTTGGCTTTGTCTACCAATTAGACAAAGGTGAGTGGTGTTTCAGACCAATCACTTAACTTACAGGTAAATTCATATGGTAGGATGGTTTCATCCATAGAGTAGTCAAAACACTTCCTTGGCTTCATCCATAGCAAAAACAAATTTTAATGGTGTTTCAGAGCAATCACATAACCTACAGGGAAACCTATCTTTCCAAATGGGTTTGTCTACTAAATAAACAAGGGTGCATGCCCCCTAAGCTTTGTTACATTCACCGAACTACTCATCTTAATCAGGTGGATAGAGTGAAGGTTGAAGAGACACTCTTGATGCAAAGAGACCATTTAGGGATGATGTTTGACTTGGAGCTGTGTGTGAACCGAGAAATGAAAACTAGTCAATAAGTTGGACAATTTTGCCTTCATGCGGGAAACACATCACTCGAAAGAGTGTGGAAACAATAGCTTCCATGCTATAAACATAGTCATGTCTAAGGAGTATATTGTAATCTAACAATCCTTGGACTACCATCACGTTCAAGTGAACTGTTTTCCTTCTCAAAGTTATCGGCAACTTAGGAAAGATCCCTAACGGTCAACTGGTTCCTTTGTTAAAGCCTGAAAAAATTTGAGTAACAGGCATAAGTGATGGCAAACGAAGCACTTTCCAAGTAGTTGAGAAAAGGATACTCACTGAAGCCCCTTCATCTATGATAGTGCTAGACACGATCATTTTGTGAACTTGTACTATGATTCGGAATGGTACACTAGAAGGAAGGTGAGATCTTGCTAGTCAATTCCAATCTAAGGAAGTGACCTGGCTACTTGGAGGGGGTACCGAATAAATGGTTGACCTAACTCCTTGAGTAGCAGGAACAGGGGGATCCCCTTTCTGTTGTGAAGGAATGGGCGGATTTCCCCCGAGTTCATTGGACTATGAAGTAATAAAAAGAATTTGAACGGTATCGTTCTCATTATCTTTGGGAATGGTATCATCTGAAGGTGGACCTTCTGAAGATAAAACTGGTTCAAATGCGATCTCAACCTGTTGACTTTGGTCCGGTATGGACTCGAAAGATTCACTCTCAATGATAGGTGTTTTGACTTATGATTGAGTTATGTCAGTCGGATTTTCAACTAGTAAAGGACTTGGTGAGAGTTTCTTGTATCCAAGTGGAAGTCTCTGCAGTGAAGCAAGGCAGTTATGCAAGATTCTCTAGGCCTCATCCAAAAAAGGGTAACGAGGAAGGTGATGGTCCCCTTCACATAATTCACATGGAATTTTGACCTTTCCTTTCTGTCTAGGAACTTCATTTTTACTAGTTGATGGTGTGATCTCAACATGATCGCCAGAGGTTGATGACACCAGATGGTGTGAATGGGGAGACCATTCTCTCAAGATCTACGGAAGGAAAGGAAAATATCAATGAAAATGGTTTCCTCTTCAAATTACAAAAGGATATGTGGGATATTTAGTGTACGGATTTTCACCAAATGATTCATGGTTGCCCCCTTGCTTAGCTGACTTCTTCTTCTTCTCTCTCCCTTTCTTATTCTTCTCAGCTACTTGGTTACTAGTGTCACTATTTTCACCAAGTGAAGAGGAATAAGGGGAGGGAGAAACAAACGAAGTAGAAGGAATCACCCAAGCTTCGATGAAAATGATAGTTACTAGATTTACGACGCTGGAACACGTCTCTAGCCTAGACCTCTAGATGTGTTGCGTTAGGTTCCAAAGCATTGTTAAGTTAATTGAGATTTATTTTAGAGTTGATATTGTTTAGAATTTTTTCTTTCAAGGTTCACCGTGTGATGTAGATGTAAAATTCCTAAATATGAAATCTAACATAATAAACAATTTTTGTTTATTTTTAGTAATGAAAATCCTAGCTACTAAGGAAAGAAGATTATGATTCTTTCAAACAAAGAGCAAAGAGCACACACTAAATGCACTTTTCCTAAATCATTTTTTGCACATAGTCTAAATGCAAATGAAAATGCATGTATTTGTTTTTCATTCCATTAATATGAGGAATTCCAAAAAGGAAAACTAAGTATAGATCTGAACTATTTTCTTGAAAGCGACATTTCGACAATTTCTTTTCAAAATGGAAAGGAAGACTAAACGACACTTTTCAATTTCGAATAGAAAATTCTTTCGACACTTCAAATGACAACAAATCAAATCAAATACAAAACATAAAGTTCAATTGACTATCTAGAGAAGGAGGACTTTATGACACTTCTCTTTTTTGACAAAAGCGACAGCTCGATTTAAGTAACGTTTCGACAATAGATTGTAAATGATGGATAAGTACATAGAAACATTTACTAATCCTTGTCAATGGAGGCTGAACTATGTAAAGAAAAGAGGCTTCAGTAATGAGATACTATTCATAAGTAGCAAAAAAATCAAACAGAGCTGAAAACAAGGACAAAAACAGGAATGCATCTCACCTTCTATACATGGGAAGTGCGATGCATACTGGATTTGAGTTACAGATAGTGCGATGGGCCAGGCAACGCAATTGAGATGGGTTTTGGCTCAAATTTATAGCTGATTTCAGTGGATTAAGATGAGATATTATGGACAATAAAGAGAAAAGTACAATGGTATGATCTTAGGAGGTTAATGAGCTACCACGAGGGCATCTAGGATTCTTGCAATTTAGATATTTAGTTCATAAACTAAATTGGCGATTGACTGAAGCAACATTCATCTACTTTGCAATTACATAGCAAAAGCGATTCGAAGGCTATCTAGTTAACTTTAGGCTTCATCTATAGTTTATAAAGCAAACAACAACAACAAACAAACAAACTATTCACTCCCCAGTGGAGTCGCCATTTTGTTTCCTGGAAAACTAGTGTCTTTTCAATCTGTTAGTCCCACTAGGATTGGCAGCTATCCTCGAAACAAACAATTAGAGCAATTTGCGATTTCCTCTATGTATGATAGATAAGAGAGAAGAGAAGGGACCAACCTGGATCTTCTGCTTGACAACTTGCTTGATTTATCTCCTCCTTGATGGAGCTTGCAACTCTTCTCCTACTTGTCCCACTTAGAGAATACCTATAGAAACGAAGTAACATAACACCATCAAAGCATCTCGATCTATGATATCATAAGCATTGCAGAATTAGAAATACAATGAGCATACAATGGCATTTACAAATAACAAAATTCACAAATACAAGGTTGTATGGAGGAAAACTCAAAGAACTTTATTAATAATAGAAGAGAGGATTACAACCCAGCTGTCTGATCCAACATCATCCTCCCAACATCAAAGCCCTCTTCACCTCATGCAAAGAAATATCACCCAACAATACAATGTTCCCTCTCAAAGACAAACTATCAACACTTCCTTACAAATTACAAAATTCCAGCCTCTAGATCTCTCAGATGAGGGATCCATTTATAGATGTCTGTAAGGGTGTGAGTCATCCTTGGGTTTTTGATTAGTGTCATTCCACTTGTAGTTCTTGGTTCCACTTGGAGATTTCTTGGATCTCTTACTCATCCTTGGGCGAATTCAGAGAGGCAAGTGTCATAGGAGAAGTTTCTAGAAGATTCCATGAGTGCCCGCCTAGCAAACTGTCTCAGACATTTGTCCATTCTCGCTCATTGCACCCCACAGAAGGCCTCTTCAGTATGCATCACACTTGGCTAGTGTACGAGCAAGTATGCATCGTACCTTGACAGTGGAGCAGTCAGTATGGTCCAGTTTTGGCCAATTCTGAGTGGTTTTTCAGGTGGAACTTCTGGGGAATGATGTAATCAGTTGACCATGATTCTTTATGGCACGAAACAACACTTTTAGGGGTTAAAGAGCCCTTGGTTTATCGACATATAAGATTGGGGTTGCAGTGCCCAAATATGTCTATAACAATTTCCTAGTCTAGTAATATTCTCAGTAATGAAACTAAAAAGGAAGTAGACTTCATAATCCAATCCATTACGAACACTACTGAAGAGGCACAAATCGGTCTCCTTATAAAAATGAAGTTGGTTAATACATCATTTTTATCTTTTCTACTAGCACAAAGCCCACAAATAATAGTCGTCCAACTTATCAGCTTTGAGACTCAAGCCACAAAAACCATATGCCCCTTACCTATAACACCCATCCCCATCCATCTTTCACCATTGCATTCCATCCTAGACCATATCATTGCTCACACCATCGAGATCTTATTGTGGCAAACCTTGTTTGAAGGGAAATATGAGAAATCAGTTTCCAGTGATCAACCACTACAACGGTGGTATACTCCACCTACTACTATGATTCATGATTAGCTCTAGAATTGGTCATTTTCTAATTTTTTACTTGTATTCAAGTAGTTGCATGCCAAGCAGAGGTGTTTCAAAACAAAACAATTTATTTCCATTGTAGTTGAAAGAGATCAACTTCTCCAGGAGAACTAAGAGTTACAAAAATAGATTGGTGAAATTAGTGCAAAGTTCCTTGGACTTTGGCCCATAGTTAACAAAATAGTACCAAATGCACCAAACGACTTTTTAGCCTACACTCTATCATATTTTTTATCATATCAAAACTACATGCACTGACCTCTTCTCAACAAACAAAGAGATTCAAATAACTATTTTTCAGTACCCAAAGGGTGCTCTCAGATCCAACAACCTATTATGCTAGTGAAATCAAGCATAGAATCATTGGAACAACTTGTCTAAAAGCGTCCATTCTACAAGCTACAGGAGATGCTAAAGAACTCTTCACTCAAGTTCATGACTATTCAAGCTTCCCTGTAAAGAAAAATATGCAAGTCTACTCTTTATGTCAAAAATCTAATTATATCTTCAATTAACTCCTCACCACCTCAGACCTCAACCAACAAAAGGAGCTTCTTGCTTAGATGGAAATCCTCGAGCAATAGATCTAGGAAATTGAGGATGAATATGGCGCCAAAAAACTATGCTACATGATCTTAAGCTGCTTGTAGAAGTCAAATTTCAGATATTACAACACATCAACGCAATATCAGAAACTCAATGGAATGATCTCCTGATGACAATATCACCTTAACCAACGGCTGAACTCAATGCACACTTCATCAAACAAGTGATCACTCTCATAGGTTCATGCCAATCAACCTTTTCCGAGGACACACAATTTGAAACTCCACCACCCAATTCATTTTAGTTTTTGGTCCTTCGTTTGAATGAACATGACAAGGAGGACTAGCACCATCATAGGAAACTGAGAAAGGAGCACCAACAACAACAAAAAATGATTGACTTGGTGACGAGTCAATTTACTGCGGTGAGGCCTATAGGATCCTTTGTTTTAGGGAAACTTTTTGACATGTTTTGAATTTTTTTTGACCAAATCTAACACATGGAGAGTTACGAAGAAAGAAACCAAGGAAGGAGAAAGAATCTGCTAAGATTTGGCAGTTGCAGAAGGTCATTAAAGGAAATAGGGTAATATGTAGTCACAGCTAAGCCAGAACCACCATGAATAGGAGAAGAAGCAGTCCCACTTGAGCAAGAAAAACAACCAAGAAGGAAAGGGTAGGGTGTCCATGGAAGAAGCCAACATTCTTGGAAATCAAAGTGCATAAAGGCTGAAAGAGAAGCCAAAATGGAGGAGAGAAAGGGTATGTATTGAAATGTTGTGATGGAGAGTATCGATCTTCGCATGATTATGTGATCGCCTAGTCAAGTATTAGTTTATCTTCTTAGTTCCTATTATGTTGGGAAGGAATCATAGCCTAGATGTAATGATGTATTGATGTTTGAAAATAATGAAAAGGAGAGTTCTGGGGATGTTTGTGAATCTACTTTTTTTGGTTTTATACAGCCCCTTTAGATTTTTTATTATGAATGCATGTGCATATTCTATTCTCCTTCGAATTCTCTAGTCGTTGTCTTCTGCAATGGTTATATGTCTAATGTCGTGTTTCTAAGTTAAAGAGTATTTGTAGCCTTTGTGGGACTCTTCTTGGTGCCTAATTCCCATCCCTTGACTAAGGTCGTGGCACGCCTTGGGTAAGATGCCTTATTCTTCTTAAGGTGAAATTGTTGGTGTTACACTAGACTATAGTGAACCCTATTGTTTGCCCCTGTGCCCAAATCCATGGTCTCTACCTATCTATCATTTTTCACCAACATCTCCTATGGAGATAATTACTCTCATGTGGATATAATTACCTTCACAAGTACCTAATATGGAAGAACATGATAAGCAACATGAAAAAATGATGTTTCCTAATGTTGCTTCAAAGTCTAGTCAAGACCACTTGTGGCGCGAATTGGGTTGCCATAAAAATGTCATATCTTGAAAAAATCATTGAGTAATCAAGGAATAAATCATTCTATAGGATTTTGATAGTGTCAAAAATATTATTTATTTAAATTTCAATATAGATTGTGATTGTGTTGAGGGGTATGGAAGAGATGTTCTAATTTCATATTAGATAATGTTTCCTATAGGTTGAATAACTAAAATTATAAAAATAAATTGTTACTTATTAATGCTTTTTCAATCATTAAAATTAAAAAGAAAAGATTGGAAATGTTTCATTTTTTGCTTCATGGTGAGATTATTTCCTTCACAATGAGATTAAAATGAACTTAGTCTAATGATATAAAGAAATAGAAATAGAAATAAAATTAAAGTATTTCAAACGAATTATTAATCCCCAATTACAAAACAAAAAGTAAATTTTTAATTAGATTAGTATGGAGAAAAAAAAAACAATATTAAAAATTAATTTAAAAATAAATGTATGAATTTGAGTAATTATTAATAGTAATTAAAACATAATAATACAATTTCAAAATAAATTAAATAATACCCTTCTCTTACATCTCTCACTCCTCTCCCTCTCTCTCTTCATTCCTCTTCTCCTTAAGTTTATCTCCATCTCTCCCTTGTCACAACCCCTATCTCTCCACATCTATCACTCTATGTCTTTCTTCTTCCCTCACATATATATTTAGTGTTAGTATAATATTATTATATATTAATATATATTATAATAAAACAAATTTAATAATATTAATATTATAATATATTAATATATTAATATGAATATTATATTTAGTAATAATAGTATTAGTAATCTTTTAATATTAATATTATGGTTAATATTTTTTTGGCATGGTATTAATAATAATTTGGCATATGGTATTTGGCCCATAGTCTTGGTATATATGTAGATGTTGATTTCTAATCCTATTTAATATATTACCGTACATCTATATACCTCTTTTATATTTATTTATTTATCATATCTCCTTTATAAATATGGCATTTGGCCCATGACATTAATAATTATTTGTCCCATGGTTTTTGGCCCATAGGCTTCACCTAAATAAAACCCCTTTTTTGAGTTTTACTAAATATAAAGAGGTTAATGGAGTAAATATAAAAGAGAATTTATTTATTTACCATACTTCTAGTTTATTTATATTTTTATTTATTTACCATACCTCTAGTTTATTTATATTTTTCTTTATTTACCATACCTCTAGTTTATTTATATTTTTATTTATTTATCCTACCTCTTTTATTGTGTTTATACATAATAGTAATTACATTGACTTTTAAATAGAGTCAACATTAGATTAAAAATGTTACATGCTAAACATTATGTATTTACGTGTTTACTTATTTACATATTTACGTGTTTACGTTTTTACATGAGATCTTCCTTCATACTAGTTGTAGAGCACCTTTGGGCTCAATATAAATATTCTATTATGTTGTTATTATTTCGAGGTTAATCATAAATACTCTATTATACTGTCAATATTTTGAGGTGTCGCCAGGATTGTGATAGGTAATTAAGAATTCTCAAGGATTCGTATATTAGAATTATTAAGGATTTGTACATGAGTACAAGTATCATCTTTATAACTAGAAAATAAATGTTAAGATTAAAAAATCTAAAAAGGTTACTTATGATAATTTTCTAAATGACAAGAGAACCTTGAAGCAAGTGACATCATACAAGTATCTTAAAGTTAATATTCATCATAACATTCAATGGAACTATATTCACTAGAAACCGGAGGAAGTGACATCATATAAGTATCTCAAAGTTAATGTATGTCATAACATTCACTCAATGGAACTAAGAAAAGTGTGGTATGTGGAATGATTATTCTTTCCTGGAAAGCCAATTGAGAAAAAAATAGACCTTTGACAGTAGGATTAAAGATAACTCTTCTTTCACACTCATCACTTGTATTATTCTTATATGACTATGGGGTTTGGGGATGCAACATATCTAAATAATTATGTAGAAATATCAAACAAATTCAAAAAAAATTCTTAACACATGAAGTTAAGAAAAAGCATCTTTCCTCATTGAACACATAATAACGACTAAATATTATATGTACAAGAACATAATGAAAATCAAAGAACAATTTCAATGGTCCTTTGCGTTGGTTATGCGTAATCTCAGTGATATCATTGGTTAAGGAAAGAATTATTTATGTGTTGGTTATATTTTCAAGATTCCTGAAGAGATTGGGGGAGCGAACTAACTACAATGGTTACAAATCTCCAACAATCAATTAAGCGTAATCATTCCTTCATAGATTGGATAAATGAGGAATATAAACAATAACCGACTTTGGGGACCTCTTCCTGATGAATTTGTATGTTTGCGTAATATCACTAGCCTCCAGCTTGATCACAATTTGTAGGTTTGTAATATCATTTCTCTCTGAGCTGAATTCCTAAAGACATGCATGTTATAACTGACATGGATGTTATAAGTTGAATTCTAGTTTTGTTGAAGGTAGCCATATCCGACATTGGTTTCCAGAAGGTAAGCATGTAGTTCTTCAAGTTCATAAATTCCATGGGTGTCTTCTTATAGTCCTTCACAGATTTCTAGTTATAAATTTGGATAATTGATCATATTTGTTGTAATGAAGGTAGATCACCATCCATTGGAATCCTCTAGGCTCCGGTAATGTCACCACCCTCTCGGCATCATTTTTCTAGTTTACTTAGTAGGTTTCCCTCTTAATGGATTCTGTTGGTCAATGGCATATGTTTGCAGGTATTCCACTATCTGTGAAGCTCTTTGTGTGGCTAAGACAATGTCTTTTGTGATTTAAATATTTTATATTCTCCATGGTTATTTACAAGTAGGAAAACTCACCTCTGGTTCATAAATGCTTGATTGTTATATGGTAAATGCTCTATGAAAGAATTATTTATCAGCAAAGGATTTATGTTGGAAGTTGCTGACCTCCATTTTCATTTAGATGTCTGTGTACAAATGTTAAGCTTTGTGCCTAACATTAGCAATGACTTTTGAACTATTGATATTACTTTTGGTTGTGAGTTTACTTGTATATTTTTCTTTGAAAGACAATGTTGAAGAAATATTCTCTATAATGAATATTTCCCGATAGGATTATGATCTCGAGGGTTTTGGGGTTATTTATCAATTGGAAAAATTCAACCCGTTGAGCTTGTTTTTCTGTGGGAAACTTGCTTATCATTAAAGTCAATATACATAATCAGTTCTTCATGCTAAAAGAGTGAATGTGTGGTTTAATTCATTACTATGTTCTATGTAATGATCGATAGGTTTATTTCAGTTTCCTTTTTAATGTAAAAGCTTGGTAAACAGATAGTGATTTTTACAGATTAGACTTAGTTTTCCTTCTTATTCGATCTATTCAGGATTCCCAGACCTGTTATCATAAAGATTATTTTTACCGTTTACCATAAAGATTAATTCTATAGTTTATCATAAGGATTACTTTTACAATTATCAAAATGATTATTTGTTTTACATTTTTAAGAGTATGCGAGTATCTATTTGATATTTGATATAGGGAGATACTTTTTCATATATTGCTTGTACATTTACTGTCCTTCATGTATTACTTGTAACATTTACGATTTTCTCCTTTGATTGCAAATTCAAATATGTTTTTCTAGTATAATGTAGTCTCAAGGAATTTCTCTCAATTTATTCTATCATTTGAACAATTAATTTTCATAATCCAACATCATTTCCTAAATAAAATTTGTGTTGCTTATATATTTAATACTTGTAAACCTGTAACTCGATTTCTATCGGGAAAGTCTCTCCTCCCTGCCGCAAGCCTAGAAATCATGTCCAGACTCTCCCCCGAGCACTTTTTGTTCTACATAGTTAGAATAAATCGAGCTATAGTTGGGTACCTTGGGCCTTGGCCTCATGACTCACTGTGCAACCTCAATTCCTATACCTTTCAGACTGTCTTCAATTATTTTCCCACTAGCTTATTTAACCCAAGTTTAGGATCCCCTCTTTGGATTCTTTCACCATCTATATCTTCCTTCCCAACGGTAGATGGGTAACTATTTCTTTTAACTACTACAAACAATGTTTATTTTTTGTTAACATATATGAACTCCTAATTATCCATTAATTAGGTAACCAAATTTATCTTGGCCTTCCAGCCTTATTCATTATCATTTTAACAACATAAAGTAAGAAATTTAATGCAGTAAAACATAAAAATAAAACATAGTAACAACAGTTATTTTTTTATGTAGCTTGGGGTGTTACATCTCCCCCCGATATGAGGAACACCATCCCTAGTGTTCTTTCTGATTTAAGAAAATAACACTGAATAGGATTTCTGCATAAAATCCTCTTCCTAGGTGGCCTCCTTCAGGCCAAAGTGCTTCCACTACACTTTAACCTGGGTGATGGCTCACTTCCACAAGGTGGTTTCTCTCAGATCAAGAATACGAAGAGGTTCTTCCAGAAACTCTCCTTCTAGTTTGGCCTGCATATACACAATTCACAATCACAACTTCCTCAAAACAATTTATCCAAAAATTATGTGTTATCCTTAACTAATTACCTGAATATTTTCCCAACTAATTATACATTGAGGGTTGTACACATATTTGTTTAGCAAGGAAAGATGGAAAACATTGTGGATATTAATATGGCTTGGTAACACAAGCTTATAGGCTACCAGATCAATTCATTCCAATACTTGAACAGGTCCACACTACCAGGGTGCTAAAATAGCACAACCCCTCCATTGTAAGGAACTTTTTCGGGGCTTTACTCTTAGATATGAGTGATCTCCTAGCTGAAATTCTCTGTATGTCCTCTTTTTATCTGCACACATTTTCTACATATCTTAGGCATCCCTTAGATTTTGTTGAACCTTCTTAACCATCCCCTCCATTTCTGCTAGCACGTCAGGACCCAAGCCTATTTTATTAATTGGATTATTCCAATCTGTGGGTACCATACACCTTCTCCCATACAACACCTCAAAGAGGCTCATGCCCAATGATTCATGATGCCCATTATTATACACAAATTCCACTAGTTGGAGATAGTCTTCCCACTTCTGTGGTTATTGCATCACAAACATACGTAACATGTCCTCTAGCACTTGATTCACTTGTTTAGTTTGTCTGTTCATTTGAGGATGGTAAGATGTACTAAATTGGATCTGGGTACCCAATCCTAAAAGAGGGTTTTCTAGAATGTGTATGTAAACTTTACATCCATATTAGAAATTACCACCCTAGGTATTTCGTGTAGACGAAAAACTTCCTTCATAAATATGTCTACAATTTCCACAATTTTGTAAGTGGATTTCACAGGTATAAAGTGAGCAGTTTTGCTCAATTTTTCCACCACCACCATAATTGATTCGTGATGCTTCTTGTTGCAAGGTAAGTTGATGATGAAGTCTAGAGATATGGTCTCCCATTTCCATTTTGGGATGGCAATGGTTGTAACAAACCAGCGAGATGCTAATGTTCCGCCTTCACCAAATGACATTCCAAACATTTGGGCAAGTACTTAGTGGCATCCTTCCTTAAGCCAACCAAAAAATACCCTTTCTTGATGGCTGAAAACAACTTTTGGTTCCCTGGGTGGCCAGCACATGGTTTCCTGTGAAACTCATCCAATATTAATTGTTTAATAGAGTTTTGTTTAGGAACATATATTCTTATTTTGAAGGTAAGGATTTTGTCTAAATTTATTTCAAAAGTAGATATTTCCCCTTTCAACTGAGCTTCCTTTGCCTATTTCCAAAGAAAACTATATTTTGGTTCCTTGAGGGAGGCTTCCTTTATGATTTCAGGGATGTTTGAGTGTGCCTGAATCATTTGGACCTCATAAACACAATGTACTTTCCCATTCAATGCGTTTGACACTTGATTTTCCCTCCCTTTAAGATTTTTCATTTTGAAATCGAAATCACTTAAAAATGTTGTCCATCTAGCCTATCAAAATTTGAAAGGCTAATGTGATCCGTTAATAGCAAAAATTTCTTCCCCAACAGGTAGTGTTGCCACATTTTAAGTGTATGCACTACTCTTGTTAATTCAAGGTCGTAAGAAAAATACCACTGCTCATACTCCTTCAATTTTTGTGATTTGTAAACAATAACCATTCCCTCTTTTGTCAATGCTCCTCCAACACTTTATTTAATAGCATCCATGCAAACCATGAAAGACTTTTTCAGACCTACTATCTTTAACATGGGTGCAGTGGTAAGTATGTGTTTTAGTCTTTTAAATCTTTGCTAACATTCAACTGTCCACTGGAAAGTGCGTCCCTTTTTTTGTGAAGAGGTAATTGGAAAAGTGATTTTTGAAAATCCTTCGTTGAACTAATGGTAGTCTCCGACCAAACCCAGGAATGACTTGATATCAACAACATTCTTTGGAACAAAATATTCCATAATGGTTTTGATCTTTTTGGGTCCACCGCTATTCCCTCTATTGATATAACATGACCCAAGCACTAAATTTGAACTTCGAAAAAGTCACACTTTCTATATTGATCATATAACCAATTTTCCCATAGAGTTTGCAACACTATTCTTACATGCTCTTCATGCTCCTCCTGATTCTTGGAGTATCTTAAATTTTCATCAATAAAAATCAGTATGAATTTATCAAGATAAGGCTAGAAAATATTGTGCATCAAACTCATAAAAGTAGTTGGGGTGTTTGTGAGGCCAAATGGCAACACCACGAACCCGTAATGACCATAACGATTTGGGAATGCAGTATTGCAAATGTCCTCCTCCGTTATCCTTATTTGGTGGTAGCTGGACCTTAAGTCAATTTTTGAGAATACTTTGGCTCCTTGCACCTGATCAAATAGATCATCAATACATGGAAAGGGATATTTATTTTTTATGGTCAGTTTATTTAACTAACAATAATCGATGCATAATCTCATGGTCCTATCTTTCTTTCGTACAAACAGTAAGGAGGCTCCCCAAAGGGACACACTGGGGTAGATATACTTTTTATCTAGAAGCTCTTGGAGCTGCATTTTGAGTTTCGTTAACTCAGATATGTCATGCGATAAGGGGCCCTAGATACAGGGGTTGCAACTAGAATTATTTAGGTGGTGAAATCAATATCACGCTTGGGTGGTAATCCAGGAATGGATTCAGGGAATACATCAGCGAATTCCTAAATAACAAGAATGTTTTCCAAGGAGGTCATTTTATTTTTGGAGTTAGTAAATCCCACCTAGACAAAATATATCTCACAACCCTTCTTAATACATTTTCCTTGCTAACTAGAAGTAATAGGACGCAATTTGGTATTTGTATTGATTCCTTGAAGTTCCTTCCTTTGTCCCAACTCAGTGATTAAACTGACAATTCTCTTCTTGCAATCAACTAGGGACCAACATTTTTCCAGCCAATCCATCCCTATTAAAATGTCGTATAAACCCAAAGGGCATATATTAAGGTCAACATGAATGGGTTGTCCTGAAATTGTTATAGGACAACATTCTACTTTTGCAATTACCCTTCTTTTTGCCTTGGTGGCTAATTGAACTAACCATGCTTTTGGAAACTTATTGCTCTATAGTTGATAATTTTTTACCACCTTAGGACTAACATAGCTTAAGCCAGCACCAGGATTAAACAAAATAGAGATAGGTTTCTTAAGAATCATACCTTCACATTTGATCATGGTGGGCTGGTATTCTATTTGATGATCGTCTAGAGAAGCATTAATTCTTGGCATGCTCCTCTCCACTTCTCCAACTATGGATGATTCTTTCATATTCGATAGTTGTTATATCCTTTCCTTATGTAGTCATTTTTTGTAATAGCGGGTTTCTTCACATCCCCAACATTCCAGTAGTAGTTTTGACTGCTGGTCATTAATATATTTATTAACTCCTTCTGACTATCTATTTTCAAAATATGCAACTTTGGGTAGTTCCTTGCTAGGAATTTACTGAGAGGAGTTTGCTGTATATTTCTTGCATTAGTAAATTTTGTTCGTCTGTCTAGGATCAAGTTCCTTCCCTTCCTATTCAATACTCCTTTAGGTCCCTTATTTTTTGTTTCATTTGTTAGTAGCAGATGCGGGCTTTTTGGACCACATCATCCATTGTTCTTGGGTAATCAAACTCAAGCTTCTCCTTCATAAAATTGGGTGGGCTACAAATGAAACGTTGAATTTTGGCCTTTTCTTCTTGGATATAAGGCATATAGCATAGTAAGGAGGTGAATCGTTTGACGTATTCGCCCATGGTTAAGGTTCCCAATCTTAACTGATGAAATTCCTTTGCCTTTTCATCATAATAACGTTGAATTAGATACTTATCCTTGAAATTCTTTTGAAATTCCTTCCACGTAACCTATTCTTCATTGATTTTCCTCATAGTTTTGATTTATTCCCACCAAAGGGTAGCTTACCCCTTAACTCATAAATTGCCAAACATGCTTTCAGTTTATCGATGTAATCATAAATTTGAAAATAGTTGCTCATATCTATTAACCAAGCTTCAACTTCCTCTTTAGATTCCCCTTCAAAGAGTGAGAGTTTAATCTTTTTAAATTCTCCTTGTCATTCAAATTTATGTCCTTTTGTCTTGCACTGGTCAGAAACATTGTCTGAGTGTCCTTCTTCATCTTTCCCATGTTTTTCAGTTGACTCAGCATTCTCTTCTCCATGCTGAGTCGTTGGGATTTTCTCTCTATCTTCAACACTGGGGTCCAGATCTCGTTGGTTCTGCTGATTGGATAGACTTCTAGGAATTCTCTCATATTCTAGTCATAGTCATTCATTCTCTATTCTTAAATTTGTCATCTCAGCACGTAGACGCTGTACAATTTCAAGTAGAACAACATTAGCTTGATGAGATCCATCTCCTAGCTATATCTAAATATTAATGTTGGCATTCACATAAGTTGTTTCTGGTAGGTTTGGTGGTCCTGGGCTCCTCTACATTCTAACCCCTTTTGTGTTGATGTGGGTCTCTATGTTCACATGTATATTTACTTACTTATTTTGAAGAAATAACATTTATTTCATATATATGTAATTCCCTGAAGAGTCTCAGTGTATGAACCTGAGCTCTGATACCATTTTTAAGACCATAAAAAGAAATCTCATATGAAATATAAAAATTAAATGAAATAGTAAAACAAATATTATTAATTATCACCATAACAGTGGCAGCTGTAGAGCTTAAAGGCGCATTACTTTGACTTGATCACTTTAATTTATGTTACGCAATGTATAAGGCTTGATCTGTCTTGCATTAATTTTTCACATGGCTCCACTCGGGGTGTTAGGCAAGTAACCAGACTTCTGTTTAAATACCTCTAGAATGCCAATACATGTGACATATCCATGGTTTATTCTATTGCATGCATCTAATAGAGTGTTAAATTTACCTGTGATAGCTGGCCTAGTCCTCACCCATTGATATTTGGTGGGCGATCTGAAGGTGGGGAGGGTTTAGGGTTTTTCCAGCTAACTGCCTCACCATGTCTGATTGGCTATGGAGTCATTTGTTGTTAGTTGTTTCAGGTCTCTGTCGCTCTATGACAAGGCTGGCCTTTGGGTTTCAGGTCGGATCATGACCACTTCTACTGTGTGCTAAGGCAATATCTATCCACCTTTCACTGGAAGGTATCCAAAAATACTTTCCCATGCACTATTCAAGTTTTCTATGCATCTTAAGCTTAGTTTTAGCTTCAATATTTCATTTGGTTTGGTGTTTAACAGGTGGATTTCACTGTACAGGGGTGGCTCGATAGTTTCCTGGTTCTGCAAGAGGGAGCCAGATCCAATGTTGGTTTCCGGAAGGTAAGCATGTAGTTTCTTCAGGTTCATAAATTTCATGGGCTTTTTCTTACAGTCCTTCACAAATTTCTAGTTCTAAATTTGACTAATTGATAATCTTTGTTGTAATGAAGGGGCACCTCCATCTGTTGGAATCCTCCAGGCTCAGGTAATGTCACTGCAATCTCGGCATCATTTTGCTAGTTTAGTTGGTAGGTTTACCTCCTAATGGATTTTGTTCGATGGCATATGTTTCCAGGTATTCCACTGTATCCATCGAGCTCTTTGCATGGTTAAGACATCATCTTTTGTGGTTTTCAGAGTTTATATTCTTCGTGGTTATTTACAAGTTGGAAAACTCACCTCTAGTTCATAAATGTTTGATTGTCATATGGTAAACGCACTATGGAAGAACTATTTATCAGTAAAGGCTTTATGTCAGAACTTGTTGAGCTCCATTTTCATTTAGATGTCTATGTAAAAATGTTAAGCTTTGCACTTGACATTAGCAAGGGTTTTTGAATTGTTGATATTAGTTTTGGTTATGAGTTTACTTTTCTATTTTTCTGTGAAAGACAATGTTGAACAAAGATTCTCTATAATGAATATTTCCCGATAGGATT
Organism: Pinus taeda; assembly: GCA_000404065.3. Taxonomy (NCBI): domain Eukaryota; kingdom Viridiplantae; phylum Streptophyta; class Pinopsida; order Pinales; family Pinaceae; genus Pinus; species Pinus taeda. Next base: position 115,452 of record APFE030907877.1, on the reverse strand, counting down.
ATGATCTCAAGGGTTTTGAGGTTATTTATCTGTTGGAAGAATTCAAGTCATTGAGCCCATTTTGCTATGGGGAACGTGCTTATCGTTACAGTCGATACACATAATCACTTCTTCGTCCTAAAAAAATGAATGTGTGGTTTAGTTCATTACTATCTTCTCTGTAATGATCAATAGTGGTTTTTTTTAGTTTCCTTTTTAATGTAACAACTTGGTAAACAAATAGTCATTTTTACAGGTTAGACTTAGTTTTCCTTCTTATTCTATGTGTTTGGGATTCCCGGACATGCTATCATAAATATTATTTTTACCATTTACCATAAAGATTAATTCTACAGTTTATCGTAAGGATTACTTTTACAGTTTATCAAAAAGATTATTTGTTTTACAGTTTTAGGAGTACATGAGTATTTATTTGATACAAGGCGATACTCTTTCATGTATTGCTTGTACCTTTACTATCCTTCATGCATTACTTGTAACATTTACTATATGCTCCTTTGATTAGAAATTCAATTCTATTTTTCTAGTCTAATGTACTTTCAAGGAATTTCTCTTCTTAATTTATTCTATCATTCCAACGAGTAATTTTGATAATCCGACATCATTTCCTAAATAAAATATGTGTTGCTTATCTGTTTAGTAGTTGTGAAATTGTAACTCTAATCTTGTCTTGAAAGTCTCTCCTCGAAGCTGCAAGCCTGGCAATCACTACCAGACTCTCCCTCGAGCACATTCTATTCTACATAGTTAGAATAAAGACTCCCTCGAGCACCTTCCATTCTCCATAGTTAGAATAAATCCAGCTACACTGAGATGTCCTGGGCCTCAGGACTTATTGTCTAGCCTCAAGTCCTATACATTTCATATTGTCTTTGAGTATATTCCCACTAGTTTATTTCACCCAGCTATAGGATCCCCTCTCTGGATTCTTTCCTCATCTATATCGCGCTTCCAAGGGCAAATGGTTGGTAACTGTTTCTTTTAACTATTGCAAATTTAACTACTGCAAATAGTTTTTATTTTTTTAACATAATTGAACTCCTAATTATCGATTAATTAGGTAGCCAAAGGCCTCAGTCATTATAATTTTAACAACATAAAGTAAGAAATTTAATCTAGTAAAACATAAATATTAAACTTTTTTTTTCTAAATAATATTAATCTATTAACATAAAAGGAGTAAAATTACAATGTGACTGAAGTCAAAACCACTGCCCTAAAGAGAGGCAAAGTTGTCAATATAAGCATGGAGTAAGACTACCCCATTTCAGGGAGCTCAGTCTTGAACTGTTTACTGAGTTTACAAAAATTCAAAAAAGAATTGAAATTCCATAGAACAATCTAAACAAAAACATGCCCAATAGTATGGGCTACATGGTATGATATCATGACAACAGAGAGCAAGCTAAACATTTGGAGATTCTTCAACAATCTGGCACCAACTTGTATCAGGCATGTCCTCTTCAAGAGTTGTTGTAGAGCTGGAAGGTCTACGGTCAGCCGGCACCATTACCACATTCTAAGCACTGCGAGTTTGAGCATCTGGAACTTGCAAAGACGCGCTACCAATCCCCATCTGGACATTCGAAACTGGAGCAGAAACAGAGCCCGGGCCCTCCTAATGAGAGCTAGACTCTCCCTCTTGGGCATCCAAATGGAAAACCACCGTAATGTGAGCGGTGATCCTAGGGCAGTTCAATAAGCTGCAGAAGATGAAGAGCGTAGAGACATACGTGGGACGCCCTCTCCCACTTCAAGTGTGAGGATAGTCCCCCAATGGAGAAACTGCTTGAAAGGGAGGGAAACTCGGAGGAAGGGTTGGAAGGCACCCACCTAGGCTGACCTCGGCGAGACCTCATTCTATGGTGACGGTGAGGCATTGGGTAGACCGAAGGACGAGAGGAGAGCAAGGTAAGGCAACAACAATGACTAGGCTAGAGGAAATCAGGAGAATGACAATGTGCAGACTTGATGCCAAGGAAATGAAACAAAAGGAAGATGGAAACAGCTTTACCGAAAGACTAGAGCCAAGCTTCAGAGAAGCCTCCTCGTTCAATCTACTAGAGGCAGCAGAGAGGATGAGACCCCGATGAGAAATATAGAAAACAAAGCTATGACCAGACTCTAGATAATTCTGCGGATGTATCGACAGACTTTGCACCCCCACCAGCTCATAACTGAGCCTTAAAGCGTCAACCTCCTTTCGGCATCGAGATACATCCATCATAACTACATCAATGAATGGAGCTGAGGTCTGAAATGAGCCAAGGCATGCGAGAGCATAAACCAGGGTGCCAGACAGGGTGGGAGATTCAGAGTCGCTTAACATCGAGCAAATGAACTCTGCACAATCCAAATTCCGAGAGCCTGCATTCATAAACCTCTTTATTATACCGTACTGGGTGGGCAAGTGGCATCCCTCCTCATGCCATTCATGCCACCCCTGTCCCATCCTAATTGATACCTATTTAAACACCCGCATCCAGGGAATATTAAACTTAGTAACTACAGTAATTTTTTTATGTAGCTTGGGGTGTTACAATTTTATAATTAAAGATGATAAAATTATATATATATATATATATATATATATATATATATTTATATATAATATATATATATATATATATATAATATATATATATGAGCCTTAGCCGAACATGTAGAGGAATTGAAACACCACTTCTACATTGAAGAATCCAAAGTCATTGCGAGGATTAATCACTCACTTCCACCATAGGAAGCTTAGGGATGCAATTGAGATTGAGAGGCATGTCAGAAATATTAATAGGGATTATGGTTGGAAATTGAGTAAGAACTTTATTCTGACTCTCTCTTCATGATTTTGCCTCTCTTTTTCCCCTTTCTCTTTTTTATCCTTTGTCTTTTTTATTCTTTCTGATTTACCTTTATCTTCTTTTGGTTTCATCATTCATCCCCTATTTTCATTTTTAATATTCTTTAATTTCATGTGTTTAACATAATATGTATATTTTTTTAACAACCTCTCTTTAAATTATTCTGTTCTCTTTAGCAACCCCCGTGACCCCTAGGTTCTTATTTTATTTCCCCTCTTGGCATTTCTCTTTCTAAATTTATTTGTTGACATATTACTAAATTTGTTAATATAACTAAAAATAAAAATATAACATTATGGAACCTGCTTTTTATTTTTATTTTATAGATTATTAATAATTTTCTAGTAACAATTCTTAACCTATAATTCTGGTTCTACATCATTTAACATTGTTAAATTTCTAATTAAGAGAAATAAGCCATCCTGTAACAAAAAAATTATCTTATAAAAATGATAATAGTAATATATAAATTATTATTAAAATATATTGAAATAAAATCTTTTAAATTGAATTATCTCTGAGGAATTAGTTTTCAACGAAATATATTTTTAATTTAATGGGAATAAGTCAACCATTAACGATTAATACTATATAAAGTGATATTATTAATATATTATTTTATATAAATCATAATTTTGAAAAGATAATTTTTATATCTAATTATTTCTAACAACTAGTTTTTAACTAATTATAGTAATATTTTTCAGAAGATATTTCTCCTACCACTTTTTTTAAATATTGTTTTAATTAATTTACCAACTGCTAATCTAACTCTAGGAATGATGCATCCATGCCCAATTTTTTTATTACCTACAAATCGATTGATTTATCGCCTTGTCCCAATGATGAACAACATTAGTTGGTTCGAAACGTCGACTGAATGAATCCTAACAATTATGATTAATCTTAAAGATAGATATATCTATATCTATATCTATATATATATTATATATAATATATATATATATATATTATAATATATATATATATATATAATATATAATTAATTAAATTCAATAAAAATTGAATAGCTTTATTAGATCTCTTTCTTCCTCTAAGAGAAATAAATTCATTTCGAAACCATGTTCTTTTGGAATAATGTAAACCTTTTCTTACATGGTCAATCTTTTATTGTTTTAAGAGTCAACAATGATTGTGATAATGACTTATAAAGATTGAGGAGACAGACCGCACTTTGCATCCCTTTCTATTTATATATTCTTCAATCATTTTGAGTTTCTCTATGATCCAGATAAGTAATTGAAAATTCTCAAGGATTCATACATTAGTACAAGTATTTAAAAGATAATATACATCATAATATTCATTGTAATTTTATTACTAAGAAATTGCGTGGAATGATTATCCTTGTGTGGAAACAGATAAACAAAAAAAATAAACCTTTGATAGTGGGATAAATTGTAGCTTTCCTTTGAGACTTATCATTTGCATTATTTTTATATGATTATGACGTCTGGGGATTATGGAGAAATATCAAGAAAATTCAAACGCTTTTCTTAATATATAAAGTTAAAATTAAATAAAATACATTTCACTAGATACTCCTAATGAAAATGTGTCTCTCTCCATTGATCACATAAGTATGACTAACTATCTAATGGACAAGTGTAGGATAAAAACCATGAAAGAAAAAGAAACATCCTAACATTGCCTTAAGCTCTACTGAGAAACACCTCTTCCCACCTCTTCCTCAAACTCTATTGGCCTAAGGATGTCAAATCTTGACTAAACAATTACGGTTTCGGGGAAGAAGCCACTTTGTAAAATATTGAGATTAATAAAAATATTGTTCATTTGAATTAAAAATCAATTGGTATCTTGTAAAGAATTAGAGGATCAAATAGAATTAAAAAATTACTAAGAGGTGTTCAAATAGGGTTTTGTCATGTGGTTGTGTAGAATGGATTTTATCTCTCCCACCAACTTCAATTCCCTACAAGTGACATGATGATGAGAAATATTGATGTAATGAATACATGCTTACGAATATTTTTGGTATTGAACCTCACTCTCTCTCAAGATTTGAAAGGAAAAATGATTTCCCTTGAAAAATAAAAATAATACAAAGAAATTATTAATCCAAATAAAAATAAATAAAATTTTTTTTAAATTAAATAATATGGAAAAGAAACTCAATATTAAATTTAATTTCAAAATAATTTTTAAAATAATAGCTTAAAAAAATCATTAATCTCAAATTTAAAAATTAAAAAATTTGTTCACAATTGCTATTTACAACTAATACAACTATCTGAAAACTTTCTTTTGGTGTTAGTAATTTATAAAGAGTTTTATGGAGTAAATATTAATTTTTATTTATTTTATTTAGCATCCTATGGTTATTTATATTTTTATTTATTTATCATATCTCTTATTTTACCATGGTATTTTCCCATAGTCTTTGGTATATAATTAGATGTTGATTTCTAATCATATTTGATATATTACCATACCTCTTTTATATTTATTATTTACCATATCTATTTTATAAATATCGTATTTGACCCATGGGCATCAATAATTATTTTGTCCCATGGTATTTTGGCATATTCCTCACCTAAATAAAACCTCTTTTTGAGTTTTCATAAATATAAAGAGGTTAATGGAGTAGATATAAAAAGGGGTTTTAGTTATTTACGATACCTCTACCTCTAGTTTATTTATATTTTTATTTATTTACCATACCTCTAATTTATTTATTTATTTATTTATTTATTTATTTACCATAACTCTAGTTTATTTATATTTTTATATATTTACCCTACCTCTTTTATTGTGTTTATACATAATAATAATTACATTGATTTTTAAATAGAGTCACATTAGATTAAAAATGAGAGATGCTAAACGTATCCTATTTATGTATTTAAGTGTCTATTATTTCAATGTCTCACAGGTAATTAAGAATTCTCAAGGATTCATATATTAAGAATTATTAAGGATTCATACATGAGTGCAAGTATCATCTTTACAACTAGAAGAATAAATATTAACATTAAAAAATCGAAAAAGATTATTTATGTTAATTTTGTAAATGACAACAGAACCTAGAAGAAGTGACATCATATAAATATCTCAAATTTAATATACATCATAACATTCACTCGAGCTATATTACTACAATTATATTATATTATTATTATTTTAATTTTGGAGGTGGAAACCCTTGAGGAAGTGAGATCATATAAATATCTTAAAGTTACTCTATTATATTGTTATATTTGGAGGTGCCGCCACCGTCATAACTAGGAAACCCTAGAGGAAGTGACATCATATCAATATCTCAAAGTTACTCCATTATATTATTATTATTTGGAGGTGCCACTGTCTTTATAGGTAATTAAGAACTCTCAAAAATTTATATATTAAGAATTATTTAGGATACATACATGAGTACAAGTATCATCTTTACAACTAGAAAAATAAATGTTAAGATTAAAAATTCTAAAAATATTATTTATGTTAATTTTCTAAATAGCAACAAAACCCTGAAGGACATGACATCTTACAATTATCTCAAAGTTAATATACATCATAACATTCACTCGAATTATATTACTACAATTCTATTATATTGTTATTATTTCAATTTTTGAGGTGTCGCCATGATACTGACAAGTAACTAGAAAACCGAAGGAAGTGACATCATATAAGTGTCTCAATGTTAATGTACATCATAACATTCACTACAACTATATTACTAAGAAAATTGTAAGTTTTATGTGGAATGATTTTCATGCCTTCAAAAACAATTGGGAAAAAAATAGACTTTTGATAAACAAGTAATTAGGAAACTTTGGAGGAAGTGACATCATATAAGTATGTCAAAGTTAATCTACGTCATAACATTTATTGGAACTATATTACTAAGAAAAGTGTAAGCTTTATGTGGAATGATTTTCTTTCCTTTAAAAATGATTGAGAAAAAAATAGACTTTTGAGAGAGATAAAATGTAGATCTTCTTTCAAACTCATCACTTTTATTATTTTTATAAGATTATGGGGTTTAGGGATGCAACATCTTTAGATAATTATGTAGAAATATCAAACAAATTCAAAAGCTTTTCTTAACCTCTCAAGTTAAAATTGAAAGAAATACGTTGAATTGGATACTCCCAATGAAAAAGAGTCGTTCCCCATTGAGCACATAAGGACGACTAACTATTTAATGTACAAGAACAAGATAAAAATCATGGAATAGGAAAAACATCTTATTGCCTTAAAACTCTACTAAAAAACATCTTACCATTGCTTTTGAGATGAAATGTGTTATATGTTTATTATAAATATGTGTTTATTAGCTAGTTAATTTAGAAAACTATTCTACTATATTATTATAATGATGTGGTGTCGCCATAATTCTAATAAGTAATTATCACTTTACCATTAGAAAAATAAATATTAAATAATAATTTATATTAAATTATTATTATGTTGAGATGTTGCCATGATCTGAACGAGTAATTGATAATTTTTAAGTACAATTTGTGAGTAAAAAAAATAAATATTATAAAATTATAAATTTAGAAAGTTCACTTATACTCATTTTTTAAATGATATAACAATTTTGAAAGAAATAAAGCTCAGATAATGACACTGTAAAAATATTTCTAAGTTAATGTATATCATAACATTCACATATAAATGTCTCATTATGCCATAAAATTGATATTAAAAATTAATTTCAAAAGATATATAAAATTGTGTACTTTATAATGGTTAATAACAATTTAAAATTATAATAAAATTTGAAAAAATAAATTGAAATAATTTTTTAGCTGGTTTAAAATTTAATAATTCAATTTCCAACTACAACATCATTAACAATTTATTTATAGATAAAATAAATAAATTTCCAATTAATAAATAAAATTTTATAATAAGAATATATTTTATTAATAAAATATTGGATACAGTTGTTACATTTTCTCTTTTCAGGAAGATTTCTTTTTTTAAATTGATTTGATTGATGTTTATCATTAATATGTTCTTATTAGTGTTTACTAACTATTTAGAATTTGTTGTTATTATGTGGAGGTGTCACCATGATCGGGACAAGTAATTAATAAATTTTTAGGATTCATACATTAGTACACATATCATTTTTACAACTAGAAAACTAAATGTTAAATATTAAAAGATATAGAAAGATACCTTATCTTAATATTCTAAATGATATGAAAACTTTGGAGGAAGTGATATCACCATATAAATATCTCAAAGTTAATTTACATCATAACATTCACATGAACTATATCATTGAGAAAAGAGAAAGTGAGAGGGGGAAAATTGTTAAGACTTTGAGAACGAGTTCAATTCCTTCCCTTGAAAGTGACATGATGATGAGAAATGTTGTGAAAAAATATGTATTCATAAAATTTAATAAATGAAAAATAAATAATCTTACTATAAATAAATAACCAAAACTTCAATAATAATCAACTAATTTAAAATTAAACATGATATATATGTGTGTGTGTGTGTGGAGCATGTAGAGGAATCGAAACACCATGTCTGCATTGAAGAATCCTAAGTCATTGTGAGGGTTGATCACTTCCACCATAGGAAGCTTAGGGATGCGATTGCGATTGAGAGGCATGTCAAATGTATCAAGAGGCATGTCAAAAATCTTAAAATGGATGATGGGTGGAAATTGAGTAAGCACTGGATTCTGACTCTCTCTTCATGATTCTGCCTCTCTTTCTTTCCCTTTCTCTTTATTATCCTTTCTCGTTTTTATTCTTTATGATTTACCTTTATTTTTTTGTGGTTTCATCATTCATCCCCTAATTTCCTTTTTATTATTCTTTAATTGTATGTGTTCAACATAATACGTATATTTTATAGCAGCCTCTCTTTAAATTCGCTTTTGCTCTTTAGCAACCCCTTGTTCAAATTATGTTTTTTTGAGACCCCTAGGTTTTAGTTATTATTTTATTTCCCCTCTTGACCTTCCTCTTTCTAATGTTTTCCTATTAACAATTCTTAACCTATAATTCTAGTTCTATATAATTTAACATTCCTGTATTTCTAATTAAGGGAAATAATCCATCCTCTAACAAACAATGACTTTTGTAATATTGATATAATAATATATATATTAATAATTTTAATATTATAATAAATAAATATTTTAAATTGAATTATTTTGAGGAATTGTTTTACAACTAAATATATTTTTGATTTAATCGGAATAAGTCAAACAATAATACTATATAAAGTGATATTATTAAATAATTATTTTATATAAATCTCAAGACCCACAATACCTATGGTGAGATATGAAGTCATGGAAAACACTAGTTAGCTCTAGCAGATCAATTCAACAATCAATATTAAAGAAAAAAACACTAACTCAGGTGAGACATTACGGAATACTAGGAAGCAAGCATATAGATTAGGATGTATAATTGTGCAATGCATAATGTGAGAGGATATTATGCGGTCTTGGCTAAAAAAGGGATGGCTAGAGGGGTAGATCCATGCAATGCACAATATTAGTTGGTAGAAGAGGAGGACGATCACACATTGAATAGTATCTATGTCTAGGCTAGGATACTTCTCACTAGGATTGCATAATGCATAGCTAGAGGGGGGCAATGATTACGCATTGCACAATTTTAGCTGGCAGGGAGGTAGATTGTTGCTTGGGATTCCACAATGCATAGTGGGAGGAGCCAACAAGCCTTAAGGATGCTATAGTTCAATGAAGGAGAGAGGAAACATTTAGGTCTAGAACTGAAGAAGAGACAAGTGTATATTCACCTCTAAATGAGTTGGATCAATAATCAGTATCGACCATAAAATATCATGTGAAGGGAAGAACATGTATGCATAAAAACACCCAACAACAGTAACTGTTGGTAGGCGAGACAACTAGGAAGGGGTGCAACAATTGCAAAAATGACTTGAGAGACTAAAACAACACTTTTACAAGGTAGTAACAGTAAAAATGGCAGTAACTACAAGAAGAAACAAGAAAAGCAGCAGTTGCAAACAAAAAAGTGACAAAAGCGATGGGAAAAGGAGTAAAAGGTGACACTTTAGAAACTTACCCATAAAAGAATTGCAAACCAAATCCAAATCTCCTTGAACTCATGAAGATGGTGAGAGATCCAATATTGAATGTGAAAGTGAGATCTAAAAACCTCTATTATATATATTTACCCCCATATTATTAGTGTTAGGGTTTATGACACACATTCCTAAAATTAAGGAGAAAGGGACACATGTCCATAGATTAAAAAATAGAAACTTCTACCACATGTTCAAAGAGAAATGTATACTCTCTTTTTTATAGGGATGTGCAATTTACTTATTCTGGGAAACTACGCAGTCCACTGGCATAAAGGACTATGAAATTCCTAGTGGCAAAGGATTGGGTAGTTTACTAGCTAAGTGGATTATGCAATTTTCCCTCTTAGTGAAGGATTTTGTCGTTCACTCGCTCAATCATTGTCTATCTGGTAGGACTGTGCTATTCAGTACCTTAAGGGGTTGCACAGTGTCTAGTGGTAGAGGATTGTGCAGTTCCTAGAGGCAAGGCCATCACTAAATGCTAGATTATTATAGGAGTTAGCTTGTGTTTAAAAGGGAGTTTAATTTTAATCAGGAGTTGTGCAACTGTCGTTGACAAGACTTAATCACCATCAAGACAACCTAATTAAGACATCACATAAGAATTGCATAAAAGAATAAGTCATTGCAATCATGAGGAATAATTGATGACATTGAAAATAATAGTTCTTATAGATAAAAGTTAGGCTCCAAAATTGAAGCATAGAAAAAATTTTGGAGGGGTTTTGTAGCGGCCATTACAACAACTATGTGAAAATCCAACAAATATTTCTTGGAATTAAAATTTTCAATTTTAAGCTATCTAGGCTACACAATCCAAGTAACCATGAAATTTTTAAGAATTTGAAACCATTTATGTGTTAAAAAATGCAATATATTGAATTGTGTAGATCCACCTTAACCAAAGATCTATCGAGGACCGAAATGGATCAAACCTCTTATGGTGCAAGTCTTTCTTCAACTTTTACATCCTTAAAAGATTTGCATCTTAATCAATCCCTCTAGGTTCTTATTATATCCATGATTAAGATAAATTTATGTTAGTCATTATATCCTATAGTTCTATGGATAAACTATTACCACTTGTAAGATTTCATAATAACTAATAATGTAATTGCAATATTTTTTTAATACATTCATCATAACTATTTCTTTCACAATACATAAGATGTACAATTTTCTTAATATTATCCTCACAACAAAAACTATTCATTACTTTTGCATGCAAATCATTATCAATGAGCTTGTCAACATACATCTCCAAACCTTCTTATGCTTAATTTTCTTGTGATAATAGAGGTTCCTTTATAATAAATTGGATTATGATTCTTGTGGAGATTCTTCCATAAATTGTATTGAATTTGGTTATGTCTATGTGGAGATGGTTTGATGAAACTATTTATTTTGGTCATGTCAAAAGTAAATATTAAAAAATTATGACAAAGATTTCTTATGAGATTTTTAAAATAATTTTAAATCCAAGTCAAATAACTTTTATAACATTTGTCCCTTTTTGTTAATTATATTTCCAAAATATTCTTAAATCTACAATTGAATTACATTCAAATAAAAATATTTTTTGGCTCTTCATTTTATAGCCTTGATGATATTGAGCATAAATGATTACACTACACACTATATTGGACAAACACTATACACAAAGTGTTGGGTGTACTTACTCAAGAAAGGAATTTGAAATTTATATTAGGTGTCAAATGGAAATTTGATGACGGCTATTTATTTTTTGTGTCTTTCCTTTTATGTTTTAAGTAGATTTGTGAGTATTAATTTTTCTTGTTATAAGCAAATCTTATATAGCAATTGAGGGCTACACTTATGGTAGTCATCTTTAAAAAAAGAAAGAATAATAACTCAATAGTTAGGCTCTCTAGAACTAAAAATATATTGCAATTCAAGTGATTCTTGAAAAGCACAAGTAAAACTAACTCTCCAAATAGAATATTTGTAAATTAGAGAAGAACACGTAAAAATAAAAATATGATGAATGAGATTTTATTATACATCAAGACTTCATTTGCAACTAAACACTATAGAGTAATATCAAATATATTTTAAACCCTTATGTAATCTCTATCTTAAAAATATGTAATTATAGAACTTAATTTTTACATATTTGTATGCCATTTTAAGCAAGGTTGGTTATGTATAATTGTTTATTTCACATATACAGATATCAATGCCTAAACAGGAAATAATTTTATGGGAAATAATTTTTCTAAACCTTAAGAATGCAATCTAGGATCACCCATACCTCTTTGGCTTAGAAGTTATGAAGGTTCTTACTCGGGAGATAATGGTTGGAGAGAAATCAACTATTGTTATTAGAGGTACACATATACAACAAATTCCTATCTTTAATAAAAATGAATAGGGAGCACTTTCAGGATTCTATAATTGTTATTAAAATGGTAACTAATTTATGAAATGTGTATCAACAATGTGGATCTAAAACATGACACTACAATATTTCTACATATTATCTCGTGTTTATATAACTTTTATTGAGTGAGTCTTTGTATGTGAATTAGTTATTAGTAAACTACTCCTTAATGTTGTTTATGATGGGCACCCTAAATATTTAAAATTAAAATTTATAGTTTGAAATTTATTTTACTAGTTAGTTTTGGAATTTCAAAATCTTTGTTTAACGTCAAATACTTATAGAAATAAAAAAAGGTTCCATAGAACTTCAAATTCTAGTCCTATGGTAGCCTTAATGATATTGAGAACTGATCATTGTAAAGTAGACATTGTTTTTGAAAAATAGTGTAGATGAACCTGGAATAATGCTTACATTAGAATGTAGGAAAATTTTGTTTGTTACTCTTCAAAGTCTTTTGAGAGATTTTCTCAACCATTTTCTCATGTCTTAAAAACTATGGGATCGCATAACGACTATTTATGTGCCTTGTAATTTGTTTTTGTGAAAAGATACTAATTAATATTTGAGTAAACATGTCTGTTCCTCCATCTATTTTTCTTGTTTATACAAGAGCACATATAGACTTAACTCTAACTCCCTCAAGAAAAAGCTAAATAAGATGGAAGAGATGCCCAATTTTATTTTTTGTATTCAAGTTAGTGTAGAGTTCTATCGGAGTGATTTGCATGGATCTGTAAGTTTGTTGTCTTTTTCTTTTATGTGCCGAAGGAAGTAAACTCAACAAAGTTTATCCAGGGAACAATGGGAATACGTTTCTAAAGGCTGAGAACAATCCATAGATTAAAAAAATAGAAACTTGCGACGCATGTTCAAAGAGAAATGCATACTTCCTATTTTCTAGGGCTATGCAATTTACTTATTGTGGGAGACTATGCAGTCCACTGGCAATGGGAATACGTTTCTAAAGGCTGAGAACAATCGATAGATTAAAAAAATAGAAACTTGTGACACATGTTCAAAGAGAAATGCATACTTCCTATTTTCTAGGGCTATGCAATTTACTTATTGTGGGAGACTATGCAGTCCACTGGCAGAAAGGACTGTGAAATTCCTAGTGACAAAGGATTGGGTAGTTCACTCGCTAAGTGGATAATGCAGTTTTGGCTCAGTGAAGGATTGTGTCGTTTACTTGGTCAATCATATATTTCTTTTCATAGATATTGGTCCCTCTGCGGGATGTGCACTTCATTCAATATGAGATCCAACAATATGTGGCCCAACCATGCCGGGTGAAAATAGAGGGCTGTTATGTTGAAAATCTGTCACTCTGAATCTCTTTGTGCATGTTTCAAACAAACAGCCCTGAAACATAGTCATACAGAGTCTGCAGTACTAAATCCAAACATTGATATTTTCACTGCCATACAGGGGAATACCGGGTAGATTCCTCAAAAATCTTCGTAACTTTTAACTACTTCGAAATATAATAGTTTTAACTTTCAAACCATTAAATTATCTCAAAATAAATAAATTTACCTATGGTGCATAACTTATAACTGGTTTAAACCACCATATCAAAACTGGTTGAAACAACCATATCAAAACCGGTTTAAACAAGCCAATGGTATAATGTTTCGTTCATAGCTTGCGGTTTAAAGAAATAATTCTTTGCCATTACTTTCAGGGCGATTAATTTCGAGCCGTGAATGTATTAGCTGCTGCTATTGTTAGCTGCTGAAACTCTTTCGCAGGAGCGGCACATCGCAATCCTGGCTTTCAGTTTCTCCACCTCTATGTGCAGTTTTCTGTTGTCGTCTGCAAGTGCCTCATTTTCTCTCTTCATAACCTCGCAGTGCACTTCGGTTTGCTTCAGCTTCAACCTAAAAACAAATTCATAACATTTTGATCAACTTATAACAAAAAAAAATGTCAATAAAATAGTCTTCAGCAAAGAAATCTGTGAATACAATAGGATCTCCATTGGATGAAAACTTTTCCGAATTATAAATTTCCTGGAATTTTAATTTCCAAGTTCGGATGAAAACTTTTCCGAATTGCAAATTTGCTGCAAGTTCTTGTACATGCTCATGTCATTAGTGGCGAAAGCTCTTTTTTATAACAAGGATTCAATTCAGTGTATTTCTTCTAATTTTGATGTGAGGAAAAGCCTCTAAATTTCTCTTAAAGAATGTTGAATATGTAATTTCAACGCAGCATTTAATACGTTCAAAACCACTAAAGTAAAACCACAAACTTGCAGTAAGTTTCTTGGGACAGTTTTTGGGTGAAGTGGTTTTCGTACATAGGCGAGAAAATATAGTGTTGACGGGTGGCAGAGGCATGACATCACCCTGTGACAGTTTCTCGGAAGGTAAATGTAGATTAAAAAGCTCTTCTGATATCTCTGTCCGCCGTTCAGATCTGCTCCATCAATCTCCGCCATCGATGGTCTCAACCTGCATACGGCCAACATTAAAAGCTTGGCGTGGAGTAAAATCAAGTTTCATTTTGACCATACCTTTATTAATGAATTGTCATATGCGTAGGTAGATTTTTATGTTTTTTTTACGGCATGTATGGGCGTGAATTAAATAATGGTATGGGCAAGTCAATGTTTTTTTAATATTTTTGCCATATAGTTTTTGATGTATGTGAGTTGAATATAGTTTTTGACACACGGGAGAAGTGAGCTTGCAGCAGCCGAAAAGCACAGGGGAAACACAGCAGTGTAAAAGACTCCCGACAGTGAATGAAATTAAGGATTCCTTCTTACAGGTGTTTGTATTGTTTGTTGAAACTAATGAGAAAGAATTTTTTTATGAAATGTAAAATCTCCAGCATTTCGAATGTAATGAAGAATTTCACATAGAAGTGAATGTAAAAGAATTTATTTTACAGCAGTAAACTTATGTAAAAATTTCTATTCTTACAGCAGTAAATGTAAAAGCTATTTTACAGCAGTAAATGTGAAAAGAAGATTTTACACAGTGGTGTAAAAATCATTTGTAAAAAGAGTCAGAGTATTTTGTTTTTAAAAAAAAGTTTCTACTCTCAGCATAGAGGATGAATATGTATCAATGAATTTGTTTTAATGAATAAAAATCTTTTATGGTTGTGCAATACTCTGTTCTCATTAAAAAAAAATTTAAACCTTTCTTGTGCACAAAAGATCCTGGAGTAAAGGAAACAGAGCATTGTCTCTGTGTGCTTGAATTGTTTGTTTTTGGGATTTTACCAGAAAATTCCCCAACAGTGGTATCAGAGCAGGCTTAGGCTCTTTGAAGGTGACAAAGAAGCTGAAGGGAGGAGTCTTTTGTTGCAGCAGTAGATCTTCTCTAGCGGAGTGAAGGCTCAGTCAAGAAAATTCTCAGGTATTTCACAAAGTTTTTTATGTGTTGCTGAAGAAGCAGTCAGTTGTTTTAAAATACGCAGTCAAGAAATTGAAGCATAACTAGGGATGCAAGGAATGGCCAGCACAAGCACTGGTATGGGTATGATTAACACCCAGCTCCCACAATTCAATGGGAGAAACTATGACTATTGGGCAATAACCATGAAAGCCCTGTTTGCCTCACAAGATTTATGGGAATTAGTTCAAGATGGTTTTGAAGAACCAGTAGATGAAAATGAATTTAATAGATTAACTCCAGCAGAGAAGGATCTGCTAAAGAGCAATAGGAAGAAGGATTCAAAAGCCCTTGTATTTTTGTATCGAGCAGTGGACCAGAGTGTGTTTCCAAGGATAGCAGCAGCTAAGACATCCAATGAAGCATGGCAGACCCTCAAGACAGCCTATCAAGGCATGGAGAAAGTGAAGACAGCAAAACTATAGTTGCTGAGGAGAGATTTTGAAGAATCTGTGCATGAAGGAGTCAGACAATATTGACTCATTCTTCACACATGTAATTGGTATGGTCACACAAATGAGGACTCATGGAGAAACCATTGAAGAAAGGAGGATTGTGGAGAAAATATTGAGGGTCTTACCCTCAAAGTTTGATGCTATTGTCACCACCATTGAAGAGACAAAGGATCTCTCAAACTTTTCAGTTGATGAGCTACATGCATCACTGATAACACATGAGCAGAGATTGAGTAGGAATGAAAACTCATCTCTAGAGCAAGCCTTTAAGACCTAGATGTCCTTTGGAAGAGGAAGAGGTCAAGGCAGAGGAAACAAGAGAGGAAGAGGCAGAAGCCAGAACAGAGGTGGAAGGAACAGTCCAGCAAATGCTCAAGGAAGAGGCAGCAATCCAAATCAGAACCAAGGCCAAGGCAACAGGCAACAAAGAGAACAACATCATGCTCAAGGACAAAGGTATGAAAAATCCAATGTCCAATGCTATTATTGTAAAAAATATGGGCATTATGGCAGTGAATGTAGGAAGAAGCAGCATGATATGAGTAATAGACAAAATGCAAATGTTACTAGAGAGAACATCAGCCAAACTAATGTGTTGTTAGCTTGTAACATGGCTAAAACAAATAGTGAAGACATATGGTTTTTAGACTCAGGTTGCAGCAACCATATGACAGGAAATATAGCTCTCTTTTCTGCCCTAGATAAAAATATGAAATCAGAAGTCACACTAGG